>JAGFMF010011769.1:5086620-5131742 GCA_019455555.1 Galemys pyrenaicus
CCCCTCCCTAGCCAGCAGCAGGGATCGAACTTGTGCTGCAGTGGCTGCAGTTTGCTTCATATTGCGTTGCTTAACCCACTGCGCCAACAGGGAGGCCCCAGAGTGACCTTTTCTAAATGACACATCAAATCCTATCATTCTTCTGCTAAAATACATTCCTGAGAGTCAGTCAAGCCCCACCCTGGTTCTGCTGGCAGCCAAGCTTCACAGGTAAGCTCCCGGGGTGTCAATAGCCACCCTTTGGTGGGTAGAATCTTTATCGAAAAGATGACTTATTCCTGGGGCTCTTTGGGAGAAAGTCCATGTCTGCTCTAGGGAGACAGAAATCACAGTGGCTCCATCCTTTGAAGTTTGGGGGTACAGATCATCTCAACAGTGCTTATTCCCCCACCCCTCAGTGCTATAAATGACAATGGCACTTATCCCATTTTTTTAAAAGATTTTATTTATTTATACATACAAGAGCTGGGGTACAGGCCAGAGTCCAGGGAGGTGAGAGGATTCACCACAGACAGAACGGGGAGCAGAACAGGCAGACTGACTAAAACACACTGCTGAGGGGAACAGCAGGGAGGCAGGAGAGGTCTGCTGTGCCATGTGGGTCCCCTCCCTGGGCAGGAATCGAACTCACACTGCTGTGTGTTGGATGCTTCACAGTGCAGCCCTCAACCTGCTGAGCCACCAGGAAGGCCCCTTGTCCCATTCTTCTGTAGAGTGTCCCCTGTAAGAGGTCCTGATACCTTCATGTCCACAGGGCTGGGAGGATGAGTTCTTTGAAAAGAGTTTGTCTAGAGATCTTGTGCGAGGAACCAGGGCTATCTGGATGGTTTTCGGGAAGAGTTCTTGGAAGATCTCACGTTCAGACCAGTTCAAGGATAGGATCCAGTTGTAGTAACAGTGACAGTGATCTAGCAAGATGGTTTCACTTCCACGTCTTTCCCCCTGGTATTTCCTGAGGCCACGATAAAAGGGAGTCAGACCTTTCAGATTCTTCAAATAGTCTAAAGGCAGAACTGATGGAATTTGCTGACAAATTGACTAAAGGATGAGAGAAAGAGATGGGTCAAGGAAATTAGGTGATTTGAGGTTTAATAAAACGCTGCTGTGACGGTGTAAGCGGCAGCATGAAACTACCAGTGGATGATGTTGAGATGACTGATAACCAGTCTCCAACCCCAGTCTGAAGAGACAAAAGAAAGTTAGTGGAATTAAAAGAGAGAAAGAAAAAAAATAAAAATAAAAGAGAGAAAGAACTATGTGGGGGAGAAAAATCAGACTGAAACTTTGGTAAAGGAAAAGAGCCCAAGAATCCCCACAGGAGGGAACCAGGGGAACAAATACCCAACCTCACTGGCCTCCCTGCCTCCTGCAGGCAACTCGCATTGACTCAACCCAGCCAGAAACTAGGAGACTCACCAAAAAGGGAGCTGGTTGTTAGACTCTAGAGGCCCCGTGCAAGGTGGAGAAGAAGAGTAGATCTGTAGGAGCAGAGCTCCGGCACAAGGCATTCCTGAGTCAGACTTGGAGGCTGCAAACATTCCTTCCACCCACTCACACTCCATTGGCCAGAAACCAGTCATATGCTCAGGTCTAGTGACAAATATCCTTGGGAAATATGATCCAGCTAGTTGCTGGGAAGAAAACAGATGTGTTGAGCAGCTAGCCCTGTACCTACCACGTGGTCCAGCAAGATGAAAATTTAGCTTGACCACTGGATTTAACAGCATGGAGGCAACTCGTGATTATGAGAATCCAGTCTCAGTAGAGCGGTAGGTGTGAAGTGGATTTAAAGAGTGGGAGAAGAACTGGAGACAGCAGTCGTTACCAACAACAACTTCTTTCAATAAGTTTTGCTGAAGCAGGAAGCAAAGCAATGAGGCAGTAGCTGAAAGGGTTGGCAGATTAAGAGGGTTTGGTTTATTATGATGAAGAAATAAAAGCATGTATTTGTGCTGATGGAAATGACCCAGTAGAGAGAAAGATTGATGATTCAGGAAAGTCAGGGGAAATTGCTGGCGAGGTGTCCTTAATCAGCAAGAAAAGATGGCACCCAGCGATGATTAAAGGTTGGCCTTGGGAAGAGCACAGGCAGCGTATCTACAGTAGCAGTGAGGAAAGAAGAACCAGAATGGTCCTGGCAGAAAGTAGAATGATGAGGGGAGATTTTTTGAGATACTTTTTCAGTCACTTGTATTTTCTCAAAATTATCAGCTGAGGGCCTCCCTGGTGGCTCAAGGGGTTGAGCGAAGCACTGTGAGGATTCCCAGCCCCTACAGTGTGAGTTCGATCACCGGCCAGGGAGTGACCCACTCGGGGCAGCAAACCGTCTCCCCGCTGCTCCCCTCAGCAGTGTATTTCGGTGGATCTGCCTGCTCTGCTCCCTGCTCTCTCTCTGGTGGGTTGCCTCAACCCCGCCTCTGGCCTGTACCCCAGCTCTTGTATGAATAAAATAAATTTTTCTTTAATTAAAAAAAAATTATCAGCTGAGAAGGCCTCCCTGGTGGCGCAGCGGGTTAAGCAACACACTATGAAGCAAACCGCAGCCACTGCAGCACGAGTTCGATCCCTGCCTCCGGCCAGGGAGGGGACCCACATGGCGCAGCGGACCTCTCCTGCCTCACCTGCTGCTGCCCTCGACAGTGTGTTTTGGTGGGTCTGCCAGTTCTGCTCCCCACTCTATCTGGTGAATCCTCTCACCTCCCTTGACTCTGGCCTGTACCCCAGCTCTTGTATGTATAAATAAATAAATCTTTAAAAAAAAAAAAGCACTAATTCAAAAGGAACCTCCTATGTTCATTGCAGTGCTGTTCACAATATCCCAGCTATGGGAAACAACCTAAGCACCCAAAATAGATGAGTGAATCAAGAAGATGTGGATATATACCTAATAGAATATTACTCAGCAACCAAAAAAGATAAACCCAAACTATAACATATAAGGAAAAAGGGAAGTTCCAGGTTCCCTGCCCCACCCAAAAGAGGGTGGGGCTGAGCAGGGAGGAGAAAAAGCTGGAAAGGAGGTTGGAGAAGGAAGGAAGCAGGATGGAGAGCAACAAGGAGAACTGAGGAGGCACATGGAGCAGAGAGACGTGTGAAAAAGCTGCAATTGCTTCTTGGTCCTGGACTGGTTGGAACAGATGTGGGTGAGAGACCCATCGGGAGGTTAATCATGGCAGCTTTTATCTAGTTTTGATTTTGCTCTTTTCCTCCCAGACTTGTCTCTTTCTGACCCTTTCCTATGACTTCAGTCTGAAGGTGGTGTAGACTTGTGGCAGGCTTTTGGGCCTTGCTCTGGGCCAGTCCTGTTTGGCTGGACTTTTACCCACGAGGGGATGGGTAACTTTGGATGCTTGACTTAGAAACTATATTTGTTGTCTTTTCTGAATTGTTCCCTAATTGTATTAAAGCTCCTTTCCATTAAAGGTCTTATGTGTTGGGGCCTCCCTGGTGACGCAGTGGGTTAAGCAACGCAATATGAAGCAAACTGCAGCCACTGCAGCACGAGTTCGATCCCTGCTGCCGGCCAGGGGCGGGGGGGACCCACATGGCGCAGCAGACCTCTCCTGCTGTGCCCGCTGCTCCCCTCAGCAGTGTACTTCTGTTGATCTGCCTGTTCTGCTCCCTGCTTTCTGTGGTGAATCCTCTCACCGCCCCCCCCACACCTCTGGCCTGTGCCCCAGTGCTTGTATGCATAAATAAATAAATCTTAAAAAATAAAATAAAGGTCTTATGTGTTTGTCTTGATGTGGCAGGTGGCAGGACCTATTTAGAGCGGGCAGGTTTGGGTCTTCTGGGGTGCCCCTCTCCCTGCCCTGTAACAAAACCATTTGCTGCAATGCCGATGGAGCTGGAAGGGCTCATGCTAAGTGGAAATAACCCAGATGGTGCAGTTTATACGTGGAATATCGAGAAACCAACCAAAGGATCAGACCAAGACAAAATTAAAACCAAATGTCAAAATAGGACCATAGATCTGAATCATCCAAAGGAGGAGCAGAAGGGATGAGAAGGGGTTGGGGGAGCACAGTGGACTAGGGTGAAGGAGTACGTGTGCTTTGGTGGGGGACTCTGTGGTGACCACACCTGAAGGGGGGAAATCCTGCACTGTCAAAATATCAACAAGAATGTCAGATAAAACCAACATATAATTCATTAATTGAATTGGATTGAAACTCCTTAGTTCCTTTATGTTTCACCGCCTAACAGAATCTGTTGAGTTTCCATCACAGGGGAGGGACGTGTTGATGGTAGCAGGATGACCGTGATCTACGTAGTTTCCAATCAGTCCACGTTAAACTTCAGGAAAGGGCCTCCGTGGTGGCACAGGTGGTCCAGCACAGCACTATGAAGCATCCGCAGCCCTGCAGCAGGTGTTCGATCCCCGGGCAGGGAGGGACCCACATGGCACAACAGGCCTCTCCTGTCTCACCTGCTGCTCCCCTCGGCAGTGTACCTCAGTGGATCTACCTGTTCTGCTCCCCACTCTGTCTCTGGTGAATCTTCTCACCACCACCCACACACCTCTGGCCTGTACCCCAGTTCTTGTATGCATAAATAAATCTTTAACAAAAATAAACAGGAAAAACTTTATGAAAAATCCAACAAGACCGAAGAATCAAGCATTTTACTTCTGTCCTATCAGACAATACTTACAGTATCCCCGTGAGGTGCCCCATCTTCAGACAAGGGAAGCGAGGCCCAGAGAGCCGGTATCACTTGTCCAAAGTCACTCAGGTAGTAAGTGGTGGAGTTGGGGCTCGAACCTGTCTGCTAGTCAGAGGCCTGCACTGTGTGCATAGTCATAGCTGCCTCTCTGTTCGGGAAGCACCAGGTGTACCTAGGAGCCCTACGTGGTGCTTGCGGCCTCTGGAGGCCAGCCCTGGGGCGAGAGGGACTCCCTTTAATGAAGGCAATTGAGAAACAACCCTCCTCTTTATTTGCCTGTAACTGGGGCTCAGAAAAGCTAATTATCTTCCTGTGAACCAGTTAACTATTCAATTTTCTCCATTTGGGTAATTAATTATCAGAGTCAAATGCAGGATCCAGCTAATTTTAGAAGGATGCAGCTGTAGGGTCATCTGGGGAACGATCTCAGCTGAGAAAGGAGGAAGTGCAGGCACCAGGCTCTGCCCAGGGCTTGGAGGGAGGGGTTGTCGGAAGGGCCCAGGGCTACTGAGGCTGCAGGGAGAAGTGCACCTAGAGGAGGCAGATTGGGAGTCCCTCAGAACCAGACAGGCGCAGAGTTGGGGTCCCAGGCCCAGAAGGGCAAAGAAGCCACTGCAGCAACCGCCAGCACCACCTCAGGATACAGCCAAGTGTTTTAACTACTTCCTCTCTCCCTTTTTTTTTTTAAGATTTTTATTTATTTATTCCCACAAGAGCTTGGATACAGGCCAGAGACATAGGTGAGGGGTGGGGGGAGATGTGAGAAGATTCACCAGAGACAGAGTGGGAGGCAGAACAGGCAGATTGACTGATATACACTGCTGAGGGGAGCAAGGAGGAGGCAGGACAGGTCTACTGGCCATGTGGGTCCCTCCCTGGCCCGGAATTGAACTGGCGTTGCAATGGCTGCGGAAGCCCCACAGTGCGGCGCTCAACCCCCTGCGCCACCAGGGAGGTCCCCTCTCTCCCTTTGAAGAAAGAGTGGGAATCTCTCATGCCTCTGGTCCTCACATTCTCACTTGGAGCCAGCTCACAAAGCCCTTAAACTTGACAAAAAGGAAAATCTTAGGTCCCATCCGGCCTGACAACACATTAACACTGCTAGGATTTATCAAGGGTCTCCCTCCCAGGAGGTTAGGTGCTATCGCTTTGCTGCACTCCAGATAAGGAAACTGAGACTTAGAGAGGTAATGGAAATTGCTCAAGATTAGATGGTCAGGACATGGCAGAAGCTGGCATTCAACCTCAACTCCAGAATCTGCACCCTGACCGCCTCTTGAAGTGACATGCTATGTTTAGGATTTTATGAGCCACACAAATGTGAAGATATCAGGATTTTTAGGGTAGCAAAGGTGGGAGGAACACTTGCTTCACTAAACAAGATTAACAAGATGTTCGAGGGTATTCAAACCCTCAACAAATTTCTCAGGGGGTGGGGGATGCCCCTTCCTTCTATAAAATCAGAATGTCTAGAATTTTCCATTAGCTACTCTCATGTGCTCCAGGGGTATCAAGAAAGACTGGAGAAGACCTTGCTGTAGGATCTGCCTCCTGGAAAATTACTAGAGACAAAAATTTGGGAGGGAGATGTAATGATGCTGACAGTTCTACTGATCAATTACTATATGCCAAGAAGTGTGATGATTGTTTTTACATGGGTTCTCTTTTTTTTTTTTTAAAGATTTTTATTTAGTTAAGCATACAAGAGCTAGGGTCCAGGCCAGAGAAGCAGGGGGTGAGAGGAGTCACCAGAGACAGAGTGGAGAGCAGAATAGGCAGATCGACTGAGGTACACTGCTGAGGGAAGCAGTGGGCGAGGCAGGAGAGGTCTGCTGCACCATGTGGACCCTCTTCCTGGCTGAGATTGAACTCGTGCTGCGGTGGCTGCAGATGTTTCATAGTGCAGTGCTTAACCCCTTGCACCACCAGGGAAGCCCCGGTTAACTCATTTAAACCTTACAGTAATACACAAGGAGATTGTTTTTTATCAGTCCCATTATACAGACAGAAAAACTGAACACACAGTTTTAGTGCTCTCCCTGGGGGTGAGGGAGTTGAATTCCAATCTGAGCAGTCTTACTCTACTGCCTACCTCTCCATTAGCTAGGCCCTGGCAGAGGAGAAGTGGGAAGGCTGGTGAGGCAGCCACCCCAACCATGGACAGCTCCCCATGTCCCAGTAGTTGAAAAGCCTGGTTCCCAAGGCTGGTTCACCGTCTCTCCTGACTGTCCACCAAGTCCATCAATTATGAGCCTGGGTTCTGCTTTCTTAGAGAGGTGTTCTCAGATAGCCTCTTAGGGACCAGCTGTTCTGACTCGATTTGAGTCCCTGAGAAGCCCTGAAGTTGGGCCCTGAGCCAGGTGCAGCCCTCATCGGGGTTCTAGAGACCCATGCTCTGAGCTGTGAGCGTTTTCTTCAGGGTGCACCATGCTAACCACATCAACCCAACAGGCAGTTCTCCTCTCCAGCCCTGCTCTTCCCACCTCTGCCACTATTTCCCACATCCCATTACCATAGGGAAGCCAGTCCCCCCGCCTCTTCTTCCCCATCTATATTTCTGCACCCTACAAAAGCCCAGGGCCAAAGCTAACCCTGCCCAAATTAGATCTTCCTCCTTTTTGCCAGCCTTGATGGGAGTTTCCAAGTTCAAAGCCAGGCTCCCTGGCCCAAACTGCTGGCCCAGAGCCTCAGCAGGTGCAGTACAGTTGCTTAGCAACATCTCTGGGTCTCTGTGTGTTCCTGTCACATGATTACCGTTGCTAAGGAAACAAGTCCTCTGGCATCCCAGGACACTGCAAGGCCGAGGCAGTGGTGTATTACCTGAGGCCTCGCAAAAATCTTCCTGTCCCCTGTCCGTTCCTGATGAGTTGGGAGTCCCTAAACTGTGATATGCACTGTGAGGCTGATCTTACAAGACAGTGATTAACCTGGAGTCTTGGTCATTCCTGGGGTACTCACAGAATCCAGTGCTTGGGGAGGGTTGGGAGTGGTGTATTAATATGCTAAGATTCAGAAGACAATCTTCCATCCCCAATTCTCTACTCTCTATAGCTTCCACTGTAGAGGCACAAAGGAAAAGATCTGGGAAGTATCAGATCGTTAGTGACAAAGAGAACCTAAGAGCTTCCAGAGAGTAAAATTCCATAGAAAATATGAAACATCATAATGGTATCAGACTTCTCAGGTAAAAGACAGATGAGCATACTACAATATGCTCTAAATGCCCAAGGAAACAATTTCATCCTTTCTAGTATAACTGTTTCCAACATCCCTTTTTTTTAAATCTGATTGATTTCCCTTTATAACACCCTGTCCTTTTTTTCAATGGGTGCAGTGTCTAATTTTACCTTCTTTCTAAATCATTTTTAATTCCTTCAAGGTGCACCTGTTAGGTAGTTTGGGTCTCCATCTTTCACACTAGAAGCTTTTCTCAAATGCTTGGGGATGTTAGGTGGTATTTAGATGATTAGCTTATGCTTTCTTTGGTTTAGAAATCTGGATTGCCTGGTTACACTTAAGAGGAAAGCGCCAGCAACAACAAAAGCTGATCACAAACTCTTTGCACTTGGTTTGGAAATACAGTTGCAAATTTACTATAAGGTGACTGGTCCCGGTCTCCAGGTCCGTTTCTTGCATCTTTCTTTGAGGTGGGTCAGAGGGTCATCCACTCTTCTACCTTGCATTCCAGCAGCCTTAAGAGGAGAGGAAAGAAAAGAGAGTTCCAACATTCAGTACACACTTACCACTCATTGCCTGTTCTCAGCAGGGAATACCCTTGCAGCAATTGTATCTGGCATCCCTGAATCCAGAAGCCTCCCTTCCCCCCACCATTTGTATTTAAACTCTTGAAAATAAACCTGCAATCTCCTGCCTGGGTAGGGGAGAACCTGGGGCTCTGCCTCTTAGATTTTAAAGCCATCTCCCAGTCCTTAGCCTCACCTGGTGGTGTTTCCAGTCCCTGAGCTTTGGGGGTTAAGGGGTTCTGCTGTGAAAACAATCTCTATTTGTCCATGGACCTTCCAGCTTCTAAAATTGTATCTCTGGTTGGGAACATTGTCTCCTCTTCCACCCTCTTAATTTTTTTTTAAGATTTATTTTTATTTATGCATAGAAGAACTGAGGTATAGGCAGAGGTACAGGGGAGTGAGAGGATTCTCCAGAGACAGAGACAGAGTAGGGAGCAGAACCGGCAGACTGAAACACACTGCTGAGGGGAGCAGCCGGAGGGGGGAGACCAGAGAGTCATGTGGGTCAGGTCCGTGCTGGGGATAGAACTCAAGCCAGAGTGGGGATAGAACTCAAGCCAGTGTCTGGCCGTAGCTTGATAGTGCTAAGACTTAACCCTTGTGCCACCAAGGAGGTGCACACCCTCTTAATCTTTATGACTTAACCCTTCTTAATCTCTGCTCTACACGATTGTGTTAGTGGGGTTTGGGGAAAGAAGCTTAGTAATTGATTACTACTAATTGTTCCAAATGCCATCTTGAACCAGAGGTCTTTAAGTTGAATAAGAACCAGTACTGAAACATTAGCATTCAGATTGCCTGGGTTTGTTGTTTTTTTTTTTTTTTTTTTTTAAGATTTATTTATTTATGCGTGCACGAACTGGGGGGTGAAAGGATCCACCCGAGACAGAGCGGGGAGCAGAACAGACTGGAGCACACTGCTGAGGGGAGCAGCGGGCGAGGCAGGAGAGGTCTGCTGTGCCCTGTGGGTCCCCTCCCTGGCCGGCAGGGATCGAACTCGTGCTGCAGTGGCCGCGGTCTGCCTCATAGTGCGTTCCTTAACCCGCTGCGCCACCAGGGCGGGCCCCAGGTCGCCTGGGTTTGAACGCTGTTTTAGCATCCCGGCTCTAGCACATACTAGCTAAGTCTAGATAACGTACAGAATCTGTGCCTTCGTTTCCCCCTCCATAAAGCGAAGCACATAATGCTATACACTTCACTTGACTGTGCGGACTCTGAGACTAATAGGGTCTAGCACAAAGTAAACCGTTCTGTCAGCGATGATGACGACGATGGACTTACTGTGTGCCAGAACCAAGGGCCGTGGGCCTAGGGGAAACCAAGGCGAACATTCCATATGCACTTCCACTCTAGCCAGCCACAGACTGGTTTGACCGGTTTTCCCAACCCCCCATCTATAGCATGTAAATACACTATGTGCTTTAAGTAAATTACAAGCAGGTGGAAGTTCTAGTTATGTAAATATAGCTGGTAACAGTGTAAACAGAGAATTCAAATGAAGTGAAGGCCAGCAACCGGCAGGCCAGAGGCTTCCAAATATGGTTATACTTTTCTGTTTAATAGCCTCAAGCATCACATCCCAATGACTTACTCACACATTTATTTCTGAGCATCCAAATCATATTGTCTGTGACTTGTTTTGCAGGGCAAACGACACCATCTGGACACTGGAAACAGCACACGCTTCGGGAAGCATCCTCCTCCCACCTCAGTGGCTTAAGCAAAGTCTCCTCCCCCTTGCAATGAGCCTTCTTGTTTCCCTTTCTTCTGCTCACTCAGCTTTCATCTTTCTCCTCCGTCTGCTCTCTTTGTCCTGCTGAGCGGGCAGCAAACCTGCAGGTTCTGTGATCCCGCTGCTCAGTTTTAAAACAAAAAACAAAACCAAGAAGGGGAGAAAAAAAAACTGTTGCAATTTGTGAACTTTCCCTCCAGGAAGGCAGAGACATCAGCTTTTGTGAAAGCAGTAAAGCTGCTGCAAGAGGTGGTGGGGAAACTGTGGAGGAAAGAGTGAAGAGGAAAAGAAAGACAGAGCTGGGGAAGAGGGGAAGCTTGAAGGTGAGGAGGGAAGGAGGGAGAAGAAAGGACGGGAGGAAGGAAAGATGGAACTGAAGGAAGGGGGAGAGTCAGAAAGGAAGGGAGAGAGGATTGAAGGAACCAAATGAGAAGGGAGGGAGGGAGTCTGGAGGTAGGGGGTGCCCAGGGAAGTCGGCAGTCTCACCCTGGGACCCAGCCCGTAGGAAGCAGCCTCTGTCTCCCTGGCGGCCAGGTATTTCCTCCACAGGCTTAAAAGTGACACCACAGGGCCAGCCCTGGAAGATACGTTATTCAGTTTGTTGTCTCCACGCCCCAACACGCCCTCTGACAGGAATGTTTTCCATCCAGTAACCTGTTTTGCTGGCTCTTCCCCCCCACCCAACTGCAAACTCAGAACTGCCACTTCCAGGCAAGACTCTCACCAGATTATCCAGGGGCTTGGGGGTGTTGTGCGTGTTTACAAGCCCATGAGGTTGTCCTGAGACGCGGACAATTATATTCTTCAGCCCCAGCCACTGACCTTCGGTGTGTACAGCTGTGCGGCTGGGCAGGGCTCTCTTCCTCCAGAAAAGGAGCATGGTCTCCAGGGACAGTGGGGGAGCTGGGTGTCAGCCCCAGTTCTCAGCTCCAACTCAGGGCTTTACAAAGTCCTCAATGCAGCCATTCTTCCAGCTTTCTGGTTTCCTGGTGCTTTTCCGTTTTCAGAGTTCTCTCCTGACCCCCCCACCTAGCACCTCCCTCCGCCTCTCCCCACCCCACTTTAAGATTCAGATTGTGTCTAGGGCACAAAGACCTAAGTGGGAGCTACCTTTCTGAACTCAGAATTACACGGGGTCATGTTGGTAGGCCTTTTGTGAGTTCATGTCCTGAACCTCTGCCTTCATCCGCTGAGTCCACCCTAAAGAATGGTGATTCAGGGCCTCCCTGGAGGCACAGGGGTTAAAGTCAGCTGCAGCTGCCAGCCACTGTGACCTGAGTTGGAGCTGCCCCAGGGCCTCTCCTGTCTCACCTGCTGCTCCCCTCAGTCGAGTATCTATCTCCATGGGTCCTCCTGTTCCACTCCCCACTCTGTCTCTGGTGAATCCTCTCACCCTCCCCACCCCCACCTCTGGCCTGTACCCCGGTTCTTGTATGCATGAATAAATTTTTGAAAATCTTTTATAAAAAAATGAATGATGATTCTGCTATTAACCAAGGTCCTTGGAAGCTTCTTCAGGGTTTGGATTCCAGGGCCAAGGACACCGCACAGTAAACTGTGTGCTAAGACCCCCAGTACAAACAATACTGTTCTAGCATACCCTAGGAGCAAAATAAACAAACCTGCTATTCCTGCTCTGAGCTTTGGCCTCCTAGCTGAGAGTCTAGTCCTGCCACAGCTCATCCAGCCCTAAAACTAACTGGTTTGAAGATTATCTATCAGGCCTGGAGGAATGTAGGAGCAGGTAGCTATCTTTGACTCCAAGGCAGAAGCAAATCCATATGGCTCTTCTGGTCTCCACTGTCCCAGTTACAGCCCCTTTGTTCTCAGACTGCCCTCCATTTCAATGCTTAGTTGCTTGGGTGGAAAAGGAGAATCTCCTGCTTCCTTTGGGGCCACTTCCTGCTCTTCCCTCTATTTTACTGTGGGTCCAGGTCACAGAGAGCGGCCGTCCACCTCCTCTCTCTGGGGCGTGGTCATCTCTGCCTGCAATGCATTTCGTGGGGGGTTCTGCTCTCCCCAGGCCAGATGAGCCAACTGGACCCTTTTCCTCCCTTTCTAGATTTTTACTCTTGAGCAAAAATGATCCAAGGACAAAACGGTTAACTGCGTAGTAGAGTTACCCCAAGCAGGAAGAAACTGTTACTTCCTCATCTTTAGGTCCAAGAACTGCCCTTCCCAACGGCTGGCCATTCAGCTTCTTCCCAGTCCTGCAGCCTTTCCTGCTTGTCGTAGGTCACATCTGTATCTGCTGCTTGCTTGCCACCATGAACTCTACCTGATTTATTTCAGGACCCTGGGACAGCACAGGCTCACCCCCATCACAACTTTTGGGCAACCTTCAGCTTCTGAGTTTTAGTTACCGTCCTTCAGAAATTGGCCATGTCAGTTTAAAAAACAAAAATGTCTCTTCCCTCTCCATTAATATTATATATACCAGTCAGGGTTCATGCAGAAAAAAAATCGTAAGTATTTAAATGAGATGGAATTATATTATGTTATAAGTATCTATTTTTTTTTAAAGATTTATTTATTTATGCATACAAGCACTGGGGTACAGGCCAGAGGTGTGGGGGGATGAGAGGATTCACCACAGAGAGCGGGGAGCAGAACAGGCAGATCAATGGAAGTACACTGCTGAGGGGAGCAGTGGGCACAGCAGGAGAGGTCTGCCATGCCATGTGGGTTCCCTCCCTGGCCGGCAGCAGGGTTCGAACTCGTGCTGCAGTGGCTGCGGTTTGCTTCATAGTGCGTTGCTTAACGCACTGCGCCACCAGGGAGGCCCTGTTATAAGTATCTAAATGAGAGGGAATGACACAGAGAATTGGTTTACACAAATGGTGGAAGAACTGACAAAGCAGAGATGGTGAGGCAGCTCTGAGCTTAACAGCAACAGGAATCACTGCACCTCGGTGCTGGAGGGACTAAGAGGGAGATGGTGATGTTACAGGGCAGGGAGAGGGGCACCCCAGAACCCCTAAAGCTGCCCTCTTTGAATGGGTTTTGCCATTTGCTGCATTAAGACAAATATATGAGATTTTTAATGAAAAGGAACTTTTTATTTTTTTAAAGATTTATTTATTTATGCACACAAGAGCTGGGGTACAGGCCAGAGTCGCAGGAGGTGAGAGGATTCACCAGACAGAGTGGGGAGCAGAACAGGCAGACTGACTGAGGGGATGGGTGACTTTATTTATTTATTTTTAAAGATTTATTTATTTATACCTACCAGAGCCGGGGTGTAGGCCAGAGGTGGTGGGGAGGGAAGGTGTGAGAGGATTCACCAGAGCCAGAGTGGGGAGCAAAACAGGCAGATGAACTGAAGTACACTGCTGAGGGGAGCAGCGGGGAGGCAGGAGAAGTCTGCTACACCATGTGTCCTCAGAGGGGTCTGCTGAGGGGTCTGCTGTCCCCTCCCTGGGAGGCAGGGATCGAACTTGTGCTGCAGTGGCTGCGGTTTGCTTCATTGTATGTTGCTTAACCCACTGCGCCACCAGGGAGGCCCAGATGGGTGACTTTAGATGCTTGATTTAGAAACTATATTCTTTGTCTTTTCTGTATTATTTGCTAATTGTATTAAAGTTCCTTTCCATGAAAGGTCTTATATGTTTTGTCTTGATGTGACCCATGGCAGAACCCTTTTAGAGATGGCAGGTTTGGGGGTTCTGGGGCACCCCTGTAACAAGAAGACACAGCCACTGCTGAGGATACTATATGAAGAGGAGTGGGGGGGGACACCTGGGCTCTCTTTCTTCCTGCTCTTCCAGTGTCTCCCATGCTCAACCCAACCGACACAGGAGCCCAACAGAGGAGGCTATGGGGTCAGCCCCTCTGAGACATGGAGCAAAGAAAGCAAAAGCCGAGGCAAACAGACCTCAGACAGCACACGCGTCATTGTTTATTTATTATTAATTTCTGCTAAACAGATGTTTAATAATAGATGTTTAAATAGATGCTAAATAGAATATTAGAAAACGTATAAGGAAAATGTATGCAAATATTGTTTGATTTTTAGCCAAATGTACACACACATATGAGCACCCAGAAGGCCTCATGTGACACATGCCAGTCACCCGTGGCCACGATGCCCACTCTTCTCACTTTGACACTATGGATTCATCTTAGAATCATCTGGCAAACACCACGTTTGCTACATGCTTCCTGCATTTCTTTCATTTTTTCCAGTGAAATGACTTTATATTTTTTTAAAGATTTATTTATTGATGCACACAAGAACTGGAGTACAGGCCAGAGGCGCAGGAGGTGAGAGGATTCACCAGAGACAGAGTGGGGAGCAGAACAGGCAGATAGACTGAAGCACACTGCTGAGGGGAGCAGCAGGCGAGGCAGGAGAGGTCTGCTGCGTCATGTGGGTCAGCTCCCTGGCCAGCAGAAGGGATTGAACTTGTGCTGCAGTGGCTGTGGCTTGCTTCATTGTGCGTTGCTTAACCCGCTGCGCCACCAGGGAGACCCAGTGAAATGACTTTAGCATTTAAGTGGCATTAAGTATATCTCAAGAATATAGTTAATATATGCATGATTTTAATTCTATATATAATACAGATATTACACGCACACACACACACACACACCAGGGACAGCCTGCCTATTAGAAAGGTTCTCTCTCTTAACCATGTTCTCAACATAATCAACAAACCTGTTCCTTTCTTTACTGCTTGTGTTGATGCTTTCCTTGACTCGTAAGTGTTCAGGGAGAAGCAAGCAGTAACCCCTCCCTTTCTTCCTCCCAGTTTCATTGGCAGGAGCAGTATTGCTACTCCCCACACCTCCAGGCCCCAGAGAAGCCAGAGAACAGAGCAGTTATCATGTGGTGACTTCGTAACACAAATCATTCAGTTCCTCCCCAGTCCCCCTCCCTTCCCAGCGCTTACTTCCCGGCTGGGCTGCTGATGAACGTAAGACAGGCTGGCCTCAATTCAGAGCCTGGAAAAATGGGAGTGGCCCACTGACGTGACAACAGCACAGTGACAAAACAGGGCTCTCTTATATAAGGAGGATAAATAAACATGTGGATCATGTGGATAGATAAACGTTTTGCTAGACCACTTGTCTTAATCTAGCTTTGATTTTAACTCTAAAAGTGATAGCAGGATGTGATAGAGCATTCAGTTTGATCTGTCTCTGTTGCACATATCCAACCTCTAACATTCCGTCCTAATAGCTTACGTAACTCTGAGAAGGAAGTTCTGGTGCAGTGTTTAGGCTCAGTCTCCATAAAAGTGGTGCTGGCTCTCCTCTCTGCTGTCCTAACGAATGTGAGAGGGGAGGGAAAATCAGGCACTGTGCTTGACTTTATTATTATTACTATTATAGTGTTTGATGCTTATTGCATCAAGTCTAATGGAAGAGTTTGTGCTGTGAGACCTCCCGGGTTCCAGCTTCCAGAGCTAGGGTGTCCCCGCTGGCACAGATCTTAGTGCTGCTTTCCAGAGGGATCACTAAATCTCCATCCCCGCTCTACCTGCATGCCACTGTGCTTCCAGAGGCTCTCTCTTGAAAAGGACTTCTCAGCAAAATCCGCAGCTGATCTCCAACAGACACCTGAAGCTTCATGTGTCCATATGTGAATTTTCCCACCTCTACTGCAGATCTTTTCCTCTAGTCCTTCCTATCTCTAGTAATGTTGCCCCCAGCCATTCATTTGTCTAGAAACCAGGATATTATCCCAGCATTTTGACACCCCTTCCAGAACTTATTCATTCAAACTCCCAAATATCCACAAATCTGGCCATTTCTCTCCATCCCCACAGCCATTGCTACAATTTAGGTCACCTGTTATTTAATATCGGTGACTATTCTAACTGGTGGTTCTGGTTATTCTTTTTCACAGAGCAGTCAGCCATTCATTTCACAGTTGTTTACTGAGCACCTACTGTGTGTTGGATGCAGATGGTACAGTGATAAGTAGAACAAGTAAAACTAGTAGAACTAACATTCTTATTACAGAAGCCAGTCTTTCCGAAAGCACAAGTATCATCATGTCTGTCCCATACTTCAGATATGTCCAGCCTCTGGCTCACCCCAGCCCCTGTGCTTATTTTCCCAACCACATGGAATCGGCTTGCTACTTAAATGCACCAGTGCATCTCATTACCCAGCTAACAGCCACTGAGTCTTCGGGTCTCGGCTTAGAGCTCTTCTGGCCTGGACTTTTTTTTTTTTTTAAAGATTTATTTATTTATGCACACAAGCACTGGGGTACAGGTCAGAGTTGCGGGAAGTGAGAGGACTCACCAGAAACAGAGCGGGGAGCAGAACAGGCAGATGGACTGAAACACACAGCCGAGGGCTGCAGCGGGCACAGCAGGAGAGGTCTGCCATGCCATGTGGGTCCCCTCCCTGGCCGGCGGCAGGGATCGAACTCGTGCTGCAGTGGCTGCGGTTTGCTTCATAGTGTGTTGCTTAACCCGCTGCGCCACCAGGGAGGCCCCTGGCCTGGACTTCTTTAATGACATTTGGAGGATGCCCAGTGTTCCCTGGGACCCGACACCCATCCTGCTACAACCACTACTGCCCATCCCTTCTCTCAAAGAAAACTCTACCCGGAGAACAAGGCTAGACAAATGTCAACTTTTGCTCAGTTCCAGGCCTCTCTTTGTGCTGGACTGAACAATGTGGAGGATTTCTTTGAGTTGGGTTGGAAAGAGACAGAAATGACCTCAGAAAAGGACACTTACCATTTTTGGCTACTAGGACTCTGAGCACCCATTCTATTTGGAGGAAAGCAGAACTCAGCACATTGCAAGCATTTATCCAGTGACAGCAGCACTGGCAGAAATGACCGAGCTGAATTCTCCCCGCAGTAGGATCTTAGCTGGCTTTTCTGAGGTCAGTTTTCCAGGCTTCCCATCAGTCTATGAGCTTCTTAACAGTCTTCCAATAAGTGTCTTTCTCTTCTGGATCACTGGATGATGTCTCTATTGTTGGACTCCAGAACTTTCTCCTTCCCTCACCCCACGATAGGGACCAGCCCACTCTACTAATGCAAAATGGCAAGCCCAGTGGTGAATATACTGAGCAGAATAGAGATCTAAGAATCTACAGCAGACCCTGACTGACTCCAGGATTTCTCTGATGGACGAGAAACAGTACCCAGGCCTTCTCCCTCCTTAAGCACATGGGAGGGAGAAAAGGAGAATTTTTATTTTATTTTTTTAAAAGATTTTATTTATTTATGCATACAAGAGCCGGAGCACAGGCTAGAGGTGCAGGGGGTGAAAGGATTCAGCAGAGACAGAGTGGGTTGCAGAACAGGCAGATCTACTGAAGCACACTGCTGAGGGGAGCAGCGGACGAGGCAGGAGAGGTCTGCTGTGCCCTGTGGGTCCCCTCCCTGGCCTGGGCTGCAGAAGCCCCAGTGTGGCACTCAGCTCTTGCACCACCAGGGAGGCCCCAAAAGGGAGAATTTTTAAAGGGGCTATTGCAAAGGAGGAAGATTCACCTTTGGTCTTCTAGTCTGGTTGGTATCCTAGCCCTTGACCAAGCACAGTTGAATGCTTTCTGCCTGGAGACAGATCCCAAGAGAGGGAAGCTGAACTTTTCCCTGAATACCAGTAGTCACAGATGCACAGAAAATGTTGGCTATTTTTGCAAGCATCCCAGGTTTCCCTGATAAGTGGGTACTGTTGCCCCCATCTTTCTCACTTCACCATGCTGCTCATGGTTTAATGCCTCTCTGTCTCCACTTCTATCTCATGACTTCTCCCTTTGGTAAGTTCTATTGATTTCTCTTCCCACCAATAGCCATTTACTCCTACTGGGTCATAGCTTCTTGCCAGGCTCTTTCTATGTGCCTGGAGATTTCATTGCCTGCTTCTTCCCACTGCCTTTCCGCATGTTTCTCTCAACTTAACAGACCACTCTGCTATAGAAAATGACCTCTTAGATCCAAACTTCCCGAAAGATGGTGTGATCGGGTCTGTTGATCCCTTGCTTATAGAGCTGACGCACAAGACCTCGGGCCTGTGGCCACCTCGCTCAGAAAGGCAAAACATGTGGCAAATCCACATCATGGGCTTCATGCCAACCCAGCATGATGGACTCAACCTGTGTAAAACTACGCACGTCCTCCTCACTCCTTGGGCCACTCCTTGTCCTGTGTTCCTGAACTCAATGAATATCTGCTCTTCTGGGCCTCCCTGGTGGCGCAGTGGGTTGAGTGCCGCACTGTGAAGTATTCCTGGCACAGCAGCACGAGTTCGATCCCCGGCCAGGGAGGGGACCCACAGGGCACAGCAGATCTCTCCTGCCTCGCCCGCTGCTCCCCTCAGCAGTGTGTTTCAGCCAATCTACCTGGT
Source organism: Galemys pyrenaicus (assembly GCA_019455555.1). Lineage (NCBI taxonomy): Eukaryota > Metazoa > Chordata > Mammalia > Eulipotyphla > Talpidae > Galemys > Galemys pyrenaicus. The sequence goes on from JAGFMF010011769.1 coordinate 5,105,082, forward strand.
CTGCTCCCTGCTCTGTCTCTGCTGAATCCTCTCACCTCCCACAACTCTGGCCTGTACCCCAGCTCTTGTATGCATAAATAAATCTTAAAAAAAAAAAAAAAACAAAACTTCTGTTCTGCAGAGCAGCCGAGTCTTCCAATGAAATTCTCTCCCATAACCGCCTCTCCAGCTTCATGTCTTCACTCCCTCTCTGTCAAGCTATCTGAACTTCCAAATAAGCAGTTCTTAGAATGAAATCCGCTCCCCCTCCTCTGGTCCACATGCACTACCTTCAACCACACTCCACACCCAGGGACTTTGTGTCTTCTCTCTCTGCTTGTATTTTCTTTTCTCTGTAAGAGCCCATTTGGGATGCGTTAGCATCCTCCTCTTCAGGCCAGGAACCCTCCAGGGCAAGAAAGATGACACAGGGACCTCCCTGGGCGCAGTGAGTTAAGCATAGTGCTATGAAGCAAACCGCAGCCACTGCAGCATGAATTCGATCCCTGCTGCTGGCCAGGGAGGGGACCCACATGGCACAGCAGATCTCTCCTCCTCACCCACTGCTCCCCTCAGTGGTGTGTTTCAGTCCATCTGCCTGTTCTACACCCCACTCTGTCTGGTGAATCCTCTCACCCCCCATGTCTCTGGCCTGTACCCCAGCTCTTGTGTGCATAAACAAATAAATCTTAAAAAAAAAAGAGGGTGAATTCTTAAAATAAAATTTAAAAAAAAGAATGATGAACTTCAGACCTCTGGACTTCCCTCATGGCCTAGGGGTTAAGTCTCAGTGCTGCCATCACTACAATTCGATCCCTGGCCAGGGAGGTGACCCACCTATGGCACAGCAGACCCCTCCTGTCTCACCTACTGCTCCCTTTAACAGTGTATTTCAGTAGATCCACCTGTTCTGCTCCCCACTCTGTCTCTGGTGAATCTTCTCGCCCCCTGCACCTCTGGTCAACACCCCAGTTCTTCTATGCATAAATAAATAAATAAATCTAAAAAAAAATAAAGAAATTCAGACTCCAAGTAGGTGTCAGTAAATAACTAAAGACAAACTTAGCAATGATGCTCAAACATCCTTCTCCAAGAACTCAGGACACACAATCTCGCCTTAGCCTCCATCCCCTGGTCCGGTAGCTTGTCTTAGAGAAGTGTGTCAAAATGAGGGTAATAGAAATGGCCCTGGTCTGTCCTTCGTGCCAGAGGCTGCTGAGAGTGCACGGGGCTGCAGGCGCAGTCCTGAGGGCTCTTCTCTCAGCGGTCCCTGCTGGAGCACACAGCTGTGATCTGGGTGGCTCACCTGGCACGCAGGCCGCCTGGCAGTTCCAAGTGCTCTTCTGTGGGATGAGTTCTTTTCCCTTTGCTCTGCTGGTTTCTCTCGTGATGCTGCAGGACTCCCGGTCCAAGAGTGACTCAGCTGACGTGTCTTCTGACATGGGGAAGGGGGGAAGAATGGCAGGGGGTCAAGTTAGAACCAAAGTTTGAGTCATATGGTTATGAAGAGACCTGGCCTCATCCCCATAAGACCATGGAGAGGTCAGAAAGGTTAGAGTCTGGTCTTGAACTTGCCCCAGGAGTACAGCGGGGGCTGGGAAAACTGCCAACTCAGGGAGGATTTAAGAGGTCACAGGAATCTCACTAAAGCCCATTTCACTAAAGTCCATCAAGCAGGGCCTGCCCTGGTGGTGCAGTGGGTTAAGCAACGCACTATGAAGCAAACCACAGCCACTGCAGCACGAGTTCGATCCCTGCTGCCGGCCAGGGAGGGGACCCACATGGTGCGGCAGACCTCTTCTGCCTTGCCCGCTGCTCCCCTCAGCAGTGTGTTTCGGTGGATCTGCCTGTTCTGCTCCCCACTCTGTCTAGTGAATCCTCTAAAGTCCATCAGGCAATCAGAAGTAGTGATGGGAGTCCAGCTGCTAGTGAACAAAACAAGAGGTCTATCAGACCCTCGTGCAAGGCTGAGATGGGGACCAATGGTCAAAGAAAGCTGGGGAAGAGAGAAAATGACTTAGAGAAACAAATCAGAGCAAGAGCTAAAGCAGGAAACAGTCCGTATGTCTGGGCTCTGTCATCCACTCACCACCCTGTGCTGGGCACTGGAGCTGTAGAGATGGTTGAACACGATTTCTGCCCTGCAGGGAGTCCCTATTTGAGTTTGGTGGGGAGCGTAGACACATCAAACATGGCAGAGGACAGCACGAGGGTTGTGGAGCGCAGAGAATGAAGACTCTGCTTGTTTAATAAGAGGCTCTGGAGGTCCTTCGCAAAGAAGGGAGGACCTGGGGTCCTTCGCAGTGGAAGGGACGGCCCTGGAGATCCTTCACAGATGAAGAAACTAGTACTTGAGGGACATAAGAGCATTGACTGGGTAGATGAGGGAAGACTGTGTGTTGACATGACTGTACATTACAGCAAAACCTGTTCCGAGCACTGCAGGTGGTTAGGTGGCACTGGGTATTTATGAGAAAATGGCAGCAAATGTTGCAACTGTCGATGGGATGCAGGGAAAAGGGCTATACTCCTGGCTATGATTTTGGTGATTTCTTTTTTTCCTAAAGATTTATTTACTTATGCAGTCAGGAGCTGGGGCCAACAGTGCAGGGGTGAGAGGATTCACCAGAGACAGAGTAGGGAGCAGAACAGGCAGATGGACTGAAATACACTGCTGATGGGAGCAGCACGTGAGGCAGGAGAGGTCTACTGCGCCATGTGGGTCCCCTCCCTGGCTGGGGCTCAAACTTGTGCTGCAGTGGCTGTAGAAGCCCCACACTGCAGTGCTCAACCCCTTGGGTCACCAGGGAGGCCCTTTTTTTGCTGATCTTATCTACAAGTAAATACCCCCTAGCCCTAGCATCTGACCTAGTCAAATTACATGCCTTCCGCTTAAGGAGAGTTGAAAAACAGCTTGTTCCTTTTAGTACAAGTTTCCTTCTTCATGGAAGTGTGGGAGACTAACTTGTTCTGGCTTGGGGGAGGAGAAAGGGAAACTGAGGTAAGAAGGGAATTGCAACTTAGTGGGTCCTCAGGCACCTAGGGTTTAAGTCCAAACACACAGGGTCCTATGAGAACAAGGACAGTGTGACTAATATTAACCTACCCATTGTTTCTTTTTTAAAGATTTTATTTATTTATGTACACAAGAGCTGGGGTACAGGCCAGAGGTGTGGGAGGTGAGTGCAGTGCTCAACCCTCTGAGCCACCAGGAAGGCCCTAACCTACCCATTGTTTCTAATCAGTTGATGCTAGTTCAGGAATGAGCTGGGGCCAGTCCTACAGCTCAGTTTTCAGATGTTGCAGCAGAGAAAAGATTAGGGGGTAGTCAGAGCAAATAGGAAACTTCTGAGATTACAGCTCTAGGTTCAGAGTTCGCACAAGCTGTGTGTCCTTGAACAAGTTCCCCAGTTACTCTGGGTCACTGGGTCCTCAGTGGTGGACTAGGGTTACATTGAGATAATTTCCATGAAAGAATTTGGTGCACAGTAGATATTCAGTTAAGAAGAATCCTCTTCTCGGATGGTGAGGGGAAAAAAAAAGAATTCTCTTCTCCTTCTTTCCCATGACCCTGACCCTGTCTCAAGAAGCACAGGGAGAGAGAGGGGGAAAGACTTATTTAACACATGTAAAGAGTTAATACCTGAATATATAGAGTTATTTTACATCAATAAAAGAAAGAATACTCCAGTAGAAAATGGCAAAAGATAGAAGCAATTAATAAGATAATACATTCCAATGGCTACTAATCATATACAAATATAATGCCACATACATACAAATATATGGTCACACAGACATAATTATTAGCAAAAAGGTGAATTAAACAGTTATAATGTTATTGCCACTTACCAGTTTGACCAAGCTTTTAACGCTTGTATGCATAAGCACAGTGTGCTTCCTCACACAATTCAGAAATCTTTTCTTTATTTTCCCTGTGAACTACCTATTCATACCATTTTCCCGATGAAATGCTACTCTTTTTTCTCTTTGGTTCACAAGAATACTTTATACATCTATTAGATTTTATTTTTTTATTTTTTTTTAAAGATTTATTTATTTATGCATAGAAGCACTAGGGTACAGGCCAGAGGCGTGGGGGGTGAGAGGATTCACCAGAGACAGCGGGGAGCAGAACAGGCAGATCAACCGAAGTACACTGCTGAGGGGAGCAGCGGGTGAGGCAGGAGAGGTCTGCTGCGCCATGTGGGTCCCCTCCCTGGCCGGCGGCAGGGATCGAACTCGTGCTGCAGGGGCTGCAGTTTGCTTCATAGTGTGTTGCTTAACCCACTGCGCCACCAGGGAGGCCCCATCTATTAGATTTTAATTGTTTGATTACCACATGTATTACAAATATTTCTCCAGGTTACCATTTGTCTTTGACTTTGTTTATAGTATTTTGATTGCACAGAAGTTTAAAATTTTTTGTGTGGTCAAAATTGAATATTTCCTTTGGCTTGGCAAAGGGAACAACGTTTCACAAAACACTGCATGGGAAAGGTTATCCCTAATATGCGAGTGTTGATTTAGGTTGGTATGGCTGAAACTACATTTAGATCTTCTAAGGCTTCTAAGATTCATTGCCCTGACTAAGTTTCTCCTACAGTTTTTCTACCAAGACTTGGCTTCCTACCGAGGTGTGAGCCCAGGGAGAACATGAACTACTCTTACCTATGGGGGTGCACCAGGCTTCTCTCAAGTTGGCAAGAGCAGAACACTCGCTCACCCTGGGGGAACAGGTGTGCATCATGAGGCATGACTGGGAAAGCCCGGAGGCCATAGACTGATGTACTTTGCGTCCCAGGGACTGACCATGGAACCCTTGTTAAAAGACTAGAGCCGTAGGTGGGGGTTGGGAGTATACCAGCAGACTCAACTCCCTAAAGCCCTGAATCCAGTTTTCAGTTGGACCCAGCCATTGCTCTCTCAATAAAAAGGCCAGACCTCGCCTTTAAGCCCCATCCTGCAGCCTTCAACCTGCTCCATGACTCCTGTTTCTTTTTTTTTTTTTAATCAATGTGGTGTTGCTAATGCAACATGCTTGAACGTACTAGTGCTCTTGGAAGCCATATTTCTCTTTGAAAATTAATTGAGGGGCCTCCCTGGTGGCGCAGTGGGTTAAGCAATGCACTGTGAAGGAAACCGCAGCCACTGCAGCACAAGTTTGATCCCTGCTGCCGGCCAGGGAGGGATCCCACATGGCGTGGTCCTCTCTTGCTGTGCCCACTGCTCCCCTCAGCAGTGTACTCCCGTTGATCTGCCTGTTCTGCTCCCTGCTCTGTCTCTGGTGAATCCTCTCACCTCCACACCTCTGGCCTGTACCCCAGTGCTTGTATGCATAAATAAATAAATCTTTAAAAAAAAAGAAAATTAATTGAATATGATCTGGCTTATACATTGGTCTAATGAGTTTAGTAAGTGTGAGTCTGCCCTAGAGATGAATTTGTGCTGACAAAATCAGGTTTCTGAGCTTTAAGTCCTAGAAGCAGAATCTGGGCTGTGTTAATTCACCCAGATTGTTTAAAGAAATGTCAGTCTTACTACCTTTTCTTGGAGATAAAGCCCAATACCCCATGGCTACTTAAGGACCTTTCTCAATAATAAAGGTGAAAGTGCCAGAACCTCCATAGTTAATCATAATTAGTAGTCATAACTGCCCCCTAATTAAGCACTTTTTAGGTGACTGGCACTGTTCTTGACATTCTTAATGGACTAATAATCTCCACATTACTATAATGTAAACAATATTAGTTTCTAATTTACAGATCAAGAAAGAGGGAACTGGGGCCTCCCTGGGGGCGCAGTGGGTTGAGCAACGCACTATGAAGCAAACCACAGCCACTGCAGCACGAGTTACATCCCTGCCACTGGCCAGGGAGGAGACCCACATGGTGCAGCAGACCTCTCCTGCCTGGCTTTGTAGTCTCCTAGTCAGAGCAGCAGCATCAGGGTGACACAATTCTATACGAGGTCTTAAGTTTCAAGGAAACTCACTTCCTTACCATTTTTCAAGTATTGATTTAGCTTCAAATGTGAATATAGAATTTTATTTACTAGCTTTAAATGGTTTAGCAGTACTCAAATAACTAGAATGGACTAGTCTATAATTGAGTTGTTTGGAGGATATAAAAATATTGTGCAGTTTTGTTTTATGAGGTGCTATTTTTTTAAAATATATTTACTTATGCACACAAGAGCTGGGGCACAGGCCAGAGGCACAGGAGGTGAGAGGACTCACCAGAAACAGAGTGGGGAGCAGAACAGGCAGATCGACTGAAACACGCTGCTGAGGGGAGCAGCGGGAGAGGCAGGAGAGATCTGCTGTGCCCTGTGGGTCCCCTCCCTGGCCAGGGATCAAACTCGTGCTGCTATGCCATGGATGCTTCATAGTGTAGCGCTCAACCCGCCGCGCCACCAGGGAGGTCTCTGGCCTTTTTATTGATAGAATAATCATATAGCATCAATTATGTGAGGTAGGAGAATAAAGAGAAAGGATGGTTGAGATTAGAAATGTGTCTATGTCAAGTAGAGCTTCAGGGGACATGAGTCTGCTGGCCAGATAATTCTTATCTGCTTAAGGACCCAGTGTTGTAATTGGAACCATACCCCAGACCTCAGCCCTGGTTCCAATCTTATCAATATGGCCATACAATGGTCAGCCTCTGAGATTCCTTGTTATACATCTGTCAACGGCCCCCAGGGCATTCCTGGTCATACCTCATGATGCATAGCCTCCCAGGGTGTCAACCTTTCTGCTCTTGATTGATTTGAAAAGCCCCTTGTAGGATGGGGCTCCTATAACTGATTGACTGGACGGTATGACCTTGTACAGGAATTTAGAACCATAGTTAATAAAAATGGTGACCAAACAATCCTGCTCAGGATTAGCAGGCTCACAAAGAAGGATGTGACAAAAGGAGGATGTGGTAGCCCTTACTAAGAGGTGTGGCTTCTGAATCTGAGGCTCTGGAACAGGACAGGGCAGGTGACTGAAGCTGGTGCTGATAGCAGTCAAGGTCAAAAAGGCTGCTTGTTCCATTGTTCCAGAGCATTGAGTGAGGAGAATTTGAGTTGAGGCAAAGAGATGGTGGGTCTAGCCCAGATTAGTTGGTCAGTGGGTGAATCCTCCCTTTTGAAGGAAAACTCCCCTTCCCAAAGAAGCTTCCATCAATAAAGCCAGATTTAGCTGCCATGGTATTGATAATGCCCCAGTAACCCATCAAGATCTTCCCTGAATTGTAGGCGTGTCAGGGAAGGTTTCAATGTATTCAAAAAAGTCCTTACAAAAAAGCACACTTTCTATGTTCCAGGCATGACCAAAGTGATGGAAATAAATGGTATGTAAAAATACTTGGATCCTTGTTCTCCTGGAGCATACAGGCTAGTGGAGGAGACACATACTACTCATATGATCATACAAATAATTGAAATGTTAACAAATACTTCAAAGGAAAGGTAGCAAAGGAATGTGTTTAAGTTCTTGAAGGAAGAGTATTACATGCAAGCTAGAGAAACTATCAGATGCTAAGGTTCCTTGTTTAAATGGCTCATCTCGGACTTAGTGTAGAATCAGGGCTGTGGACACAACCACGGCTTATGGTCTAAGTGAATGTCTCCTTTTCTAACTGGAAGCTTCCTTAGTGGCCAACAGGTCCACAGTTCAGCTCACAGATAGTGCTTCTGTCTTTAGACATAAGATCTTTTTCATTTATTTATGCATACATACATACATACATGCAAGTACATTACATATCTATTCAACCAGGTCTCCAATCAAGTATCCATTGCTCCATTACCCGTTCATTTATTCAGTTAACCACCCATCATACCAATCATCAATCCAAGTGTCTATCCAGGTATCTATACATCTACCTATTCTATCTCTCTATGTGTTTCTGTATCCACTTACCTATTCATGACTCATGCACTCACCAATTCATTCATTCATTTATCCACATACCCACTTATTCATTCATGTAGCTTTTAAATTTTTTACTCCTCTGTGACACAGTAAGAACCATAGGTTTGGTTTCCTGACCCAGAGCTCCTAAAAGCCTTGCAATTTTCTGGTAAGGGAGATAGGAGTGTCTTAGTTCCGAAATCTCTTGGAATTTGCTGGGTTATAAGCGCATCTTTTGTTCCAATAAGGCTACTTTTGGTGGGCTCCTGAAGAGCTTCAGGGCAAGGACTAGTCACATGTTGAAGACACATGCTTTATTTCATGCCGATGCAGAAATGATGGTCATGCTTCTTTTTGGCAAGAATGATGTCATTTGGGCCCTCCCTGGTGGCGCAGCGGGTTAAGCAACACACTATGGAGCATCTGCAGCCACTGCAGCACGAGTTCAATCCCTGCCTCTGGCCAGGAGGTGACCCACATGGTGCAGCAGACCTCTCCTGCCTTGTCCACTGCTCCCCTCAGCAGTATGCTTCAGTTAATCTGTCTGTTCTATTCCTCACTCTGTCTCTGATGGATCCTTGCCGCCCACCCCCCCTGCCCCCATGTCTCTGGCCTATACCCTAGTGCTTGTATGAATAAATGAATTTTTTTTTAAAGAATGTCATTTACTGTTATTATCAGATTGGCACTGTAACAGCTTCCCAGGATATCATGGGTTCTAGGGTCACACAGCCTAGATTTAACCACAGCTGACCCCTTAAATCAGTCGATCTCAAAATTTTGTGATTATACAAACTGCTCGCACAACTTGAGACTGGTCTGATTCAGGTGGTTTGGGTTTTCACCCAAGAATTTGTATTTTTATCAATTTCTAGGAGCCACACTTTGAGGACAAAGGCCCTCAAATAAACCAGTTTATTTATTTAGCTACCTATCTCCCATCCCTAATTTTTACTGTAACAAAACATAATATATATAATACATATAATATAAATTTTTGTAACAAAATATAAGTTTTTGATATAATATAAAAATGTATCATCCTAACCAATTTTAAGGTATTGATGAACGATACATTCGTAATGTTGTGCAACCATCCCCACCATCTATTTTCAGAAGTCTTTTCATCTCTGCAGGCAGTAAACAATAGGATAAGACTGGAGGATCCACTTCCAAGATGGCCCCCACACAAGGACCTGACAAGAAGGCCTCGCTAAATGAACTTAGGGCTGCTTGAGTATCCTCTTGCAATGGCTGCTGACTGATGACCCAAGAGAGCAAGGCAGATGCTGCACTGTCACGTATTATCTAGTCTTGGAAGTCACACTGTCATTTTGGCAACACCGTCGTGGTTACACAAATCAGTACTATTCCATATGAGGGGAAAACATCAGGATCTCAATCCAAGCATGTGAAGACCATTGAGGGCCATACTGGAGGATAGCTACTAGGCTTTACTGCAGCAAAACTATGACAGCTCATTAACTGATTAAAGAAAACTGGGGCCTCCCTGGTGGCGCAAGGGGTTGAGTGCTGCACTGTGGGGCTTCTGCAGTCACTGCAGCGCGAGCGGATCCCTGGCCAGGGAGGGGACCCACAGGGTGCAGCAGACCTCTCCTGCTTCCCTCAGCAGTGTGTTTCAGTCGATCTGCCAGTTCTACTCCCCACTCTGTCTCTGGTGAATCCTCTCACCCCCACACCTCTGGTCTGTACCCAAGCTCTTGCATGCATGCATAAATAGAATCTTTTAAAAAATTAAAAAAGAAAGAAAACTGTCGTGATTTATCCTTAGAGAATAAAGCAGTGTTGCTTCTTTTATTGTCAATTTGCAGATGGTAGTCTCCCGAAATTGATTAGAAATGCCGATGATTGAATTGCAAACATTACAGAAAGTTGCTCTCAAGTTCCAGAGCAACTCGAGGCTCGGTCAAAAGCCTGGACTTAAGCAAATTTTTAAGGCTAAAATTGTCTGCCACTATAGGAAACTATACTGCTGAGTGAGAACCGAGGACTTATTGAGCTATTTCAGGGTAGGGTGGCCAATGTTTTTTAAAAATCCTGATCAGGAACATTTGACGTGTAACTTTACATAAATCATAGTTACTGGAACCGAACATAGTCATTTATATGTACAAACTCCAATTAAAAAAAAATCAGAGTAGTAGTTGTGGTGCTATACATGGGTGAGAGAGCTTTGTTGTACATTTAAGAGTTAAATCAGTCAGATTAATACTTAAGGGATGGATATAGCCCTTAATACTTAAGGCTCATATATCATCAGAGGTACTCTAGGACACAGATGGTCCTCTGAACCAAAGGCTAGAAGAACAGAAATTGACTTCAATTTAATCAATGGAATTAATATGTTTCAAAAAGAGCAAGGTAAAAGAAAAGGTCTACACAAAACACGGAGTATGAGCTGGAAAGGATGTAATACAGATCTAGTAATTAATAATGTGTTGAGCAATTATCATATGCTATGTCATTTGTATGAATCATTTATTCTATATAATCGCTCTGTAATCAGAACCAGAAAAAAGTAAGTTAAGTGACTTCTCTTAAGGTCACGAGTGCCAGAGTTGGGCTTTGAATTAGATCTGTCAGCATGTGCTTATCCAGTTTTGCCCTGGGGAGGGGTGCTTTTGGCATGCCAGGGCACTGCCCCTGGCTACACGCATCCCTTTATTTCCTTCTTGGGAGTTATCTTGGTCACTGGCAACTTCTCAGTGGCCAGTTAGAGACACATGATTTTTGAGCTGTGAGCGAATATTGTCCGTTCTTTCTTTTACAGATGATATATATCACTGCCAGGAATCCTTCTCTGCCAGCTCTAAAAGATGAAGTCCATGAATACCACTTCTGGCAATAAGTGAGATGTGATTCTAAAGACATGCAGTTGATGTTCGTATGTGGCTTGTTCTATTAGTCCTGGTTTAACCAGAAAACAAAAAATTCTGAAGGTTAAAACACAGAACCTTTATCTGAAGACAAACAGACCAGGAGCCAGCACACCTATACACTGGCTCAGAGTTGTTTGCAAGGGCAGCATTATTGGAAATTAATGTATGGGCTCATATTATTTTGAAGGACAAAGTTCATTGGAATGATAAGTCCTGCCATACTTAGATCTCGGCATGAAGAGCTTCTCTTCCTTCCGGCACATGTTCTGACACAACCATGTGATATCTTAGTGGCACTCACTACTGCTGTATGTGACACTGGTTACACCATTATTTTACTAATCTCCTCCATAGATTTCCAGTCCTCCAGGAGAACTGAGTTGTGTTGCATTTTATTCACCAATATATCCCTGGCACCTATTATAGGGCTTGTCTGTCACAGGCATTCAACAAACATCCTTCAAATGAATGCATTCAATTTTAAACATCAGTTTCCTTGGGTATCTACCCAAGAGAAATGAAAATATATGTCCACACAAAGCCTTGTATGTGAATGCTCACAGCAGTATTATTCATGATAGCTCCAAGGTGGAAGTAATCCAAGTGGCCATCATTTAATGAGTGGATAAACAAAATGTGGCATATAATGGAATACCATTCAGCAACAAAAAAAGAATAATATATTCTACTGTAGGAAGAAACCACAAAAATGTTAAGTTTATGTGAAATAAGCCCGGCACAAAAGGCCATATATTGTACTATGAGGTATTTATGGTGTTTCTAAAAAAGGCGAAACTATAGAGAAGAGAGCAGGTCAGTGGTTGCCTCAGTCTGGGGGTAGAGTAGAGACTGGCTGCAAATAAGAAGGGGACTTTGAAGGTGATGGGGAGGGATGGAAATGTTTTAAAACTGGACTGTAGTGATGTTAGCACACATTTACTAAAAATCATCATATGGTATACTTGTAATAGGCAAGCCGAATGGCATGTGAATTATGTCTCAATAAAGCTGTTTAAAATGTTTTAAAAAAATCTTTGGGGCCTCCCTGGTGGTGCAGTGGGTTGGGTGGCGCACTGTGAGGCAAACCTCAGCCACTGCAGCACGAGTTCGATCCCTGCTGCTGGTCAGGGAGGGGACCCACAGGGCGCAGCAGACCTCTCCTGCCTCGCCTGCTGCTCCCCTCAGCAGTGTATCTCAGTAAATCTGCCTGTTCTGCTCCCCACTCTGTCTGTGGTGAATCCTCTCACCTCCCACACCTCTGGCCTGTACCCCAGTGCTTGTATGCATAAATAAATAAAAAATTTTTAAAAAATGTTTAAAAATCCTTACTTTGTCATTTTATCCCAACTTATGTTCTCTGAAACATGATTTCTGTGGGACATGGTGGCAGAACTGCTAGTTGAGTCTCTCAACTGTAGTGGCAGACTTTAATTTTCAGCTTGGCATACAACCAAGCAAAATAGAATACCATATTTTCCAGCCTCCTTTGCAGCTTAGTGTGGTCACGTGACCACATTCTGAACAATGAGATGTCAGCAGAAGTGAGGTATAATACAGGAAAGCTATTTAAAGTACATGACACAGCTCCACTTTTCTCTTTTGCCTTCCTTTTTGCTTTCCAAAGACCCGTTGGGGTTCTAGCAGCCATCCTGGGCCATGACATGACCTTGGGAATGAAAGCTAAGGACGGTGGAGCAGAAATACTGAAGCCTCGGTTTCTGATATAGCATAAGGCTGCTGTACCACTTTGTTTTTTCTTGTTTGTTTTTAAGATTTATTTACACATACAAGAGCTGGGGTACAGCCAGAGGCACGGGAGGTGGGAGGATTCATCAGAGACAGAGCGGGGAGCAGAACAGGCAGATAGACTGCAATACACTGCTGAGGGAGCAGTGGGCGAGGCAGGAGAGGTCTGCTGCACCATGTGGGTCCCCTCTCTGGCCAGCGGCAGGGGTCGAACTCGTGCCGCAGTGGCTGCAGTTTGCCTCATAGTGCGTTGCCCAACCCAGTGTGCCACCAGGGAGGCCCTTGCCTCTTCCTTCTAACCCATTCTTCTTCCAGGCTGCTAGAGAGAGTTTTCTAAAACAAACCTGATGATATCACCTCCCTGTTTAAAAATGATTCCTGAAGGATAAAGTTCAAACTTCTTCCTGCAAAGAGTAAGACCTTTTGTGATCTAACCCGTACCTGCTCTCTAGCTTCGCCCTAACCATCTTCGTCTCACATCATGAATCATTTTTATTACTGAAAACTGCACAAATTTTCCCTGGTCTCTATGGCCGTGAATACAACATTTTCTACTGTTACCCAGGCAATGTACCTCTGATCATCTAAGACCAGGCTCAGGTATCAGTTTATTCACATCTGTTCATACTCTGAGCAATTCCTACTATGTGCCAGCAATGCACAAGTACTGGAATTACAAATCCCAATAAACACAATCCTTGCCCTGGAGGGATATAGAATTCAAGGAAGTTAGAGAAGCACTGTATGAGTCAGAGTATGGGAATGGCTGTAACAATCAACCTTCACATTTCAGTGACTTGATGTAATGAAAGTTTATTTTTCCCTTATAGTACAGTCCAGAACAGCCAAAAACAGGAGTTCTGGTCCATGCAGCCAGGCAAGGACCTATGCTTACCCACTGATATTTTCTGGGGCATCTAAGTCCTCTAATCTGGTCCTAGCTGAAGAGGAAAGGAGAAGAGTTCGGAGAATCACATAGAGGTTTTAGGGGATGCCTAGAAATGGAGCATATCTATCACATCTGTCGAGATTCCATTATCCTGAGTTTAGTCACATGGACCTCCCTGATTACTGAGAAAAGTACTTTCTGTAAGAACCTAGGAAGAAAATGAAATGGGCTTTTCGTGCCCACAGATATATACAGAAGAACGAAAAAGAATTCATGGTCTAATGGAGAAAATGGACAAGTGAACAGAAGCAGGAATACAGGTTGCAACTTCTGTTTAATGAGATGATGTCAGAAAGTTCTAGATCTGCTAGAAGCCTGTGACTGCCCTTCCGAGCTCTTAAGACTAGCTTTCCTGGGGCCTCCCTGGTGGTGCTCAGCACTATGAAGCTATCAGCAGCCACTGTAGCACAAGTTCAACCCCTGGTCAGGGAGTTAACCCTGGAGAGGCAAAGCAGACCTCTCCTGTCTCCCCGCTGCTCCTCTCAGCAGTGTGTTCCAGTCGATCTGCCTGTTCTGCTCCCCACTCTGTCTCTGATGGATCCATTCTCTTTTCCTCTCACCCTCCCACCCCACCTGGCTTATACCCCAGCTCTTGTATGCACAAATAAATCTTCACAAAACAAAAAAGACTCGTTCTTCTAGGGCCCTTCATAAACATGGACATAGATACGGTACAGAAAATCCTGCATGCTGGCACTATCCCTGTAGCAGCTCTTGCAAGCCTGTTAATGTCACAGCCATCCCTTGTCCCAGTTCCTGCTTTGGCCACATCTGACTTCATGTACCTGCACCCTGAAAGTGCTTTGCCTCATGACTCTGCTGTGTGCCTCTTGATGCCATCACAGAACCCCACTTGGCACCTACACACGAACAACCGAAATGAACCTTTAGCCAATAGGAGATAAGCTGGTAAATTCCCTTTCGTCCCCCTCATACAGGTTATGCTGAGACTCATTTTATGTGGTTTCCCAGAGGATGAAATCTGACATGCTTAATGGAGGCCAGAAAAATAGCCACCTAGCATTGACCTCTCCTTCTTCCCTGCCTGACTTCTCTTGCGTCTCGTACCTGCCCTACAGACTTAGGCTGCACATTTTGGAGAACCCAAGCTAAGACATTCCCATGAATGGGTACAGCTAAAAGCCATTTAGCTCTCTCTGGCACCCCTCCAGTGCCTATCCACATGGCCCTGGATGCTGTGGAAGGGTCTGAAAGGTTAGATTCCACTAACCCCAGTCAGTTCTGCAGATCTGACTTTCTGAAGGTCAAGGCTGCTGCAGCTTCCGGATCTGTCCTTCGCTTATACCTGTCTGCACCACTCATTTGTGATCAGTCATACTTCTTTTGATGTCTTGTTTAGTGACATACTTTTGTCTCTCCGTGTTTAACTTTTTACATGCCACTGTTTTGACTCACCTTTGTGAACAGGAATTACTGACAAGTCTACCTCTCCCCTCCCTCCTACTCCTGTTAGGGGGAAGGTAGTTTTAAGTGATAGGGTTGCCCTGTAACACTCCCAAGCCCCAGTGCTGTCTCTCTTGCTTTAATGCCTTTGTCTATACATTCTGCTCTCTCTTTCTGAAGTCCCAGTCCTCTACCTCATTTATGTAATTTAATTATTTGTGGGCAAATGACTTGAATGTGCAAAGGGAGGATCAACTCTTCCACGTGGGGCTCACCAGGTCTGTCTCTGATACAGCTCTGCTCCCAGCCTCTTTCCAGAAATGCGAGCTCAGGTTGAGTGAGTTTCAGATCCCTTGATTCTGGCTACCAGCCTGGAGAGGCTGTGGCTACCAGGTGCCTGTGCTGCCTGCAGTAACTGGTTCAGGAGGGCAAGTGTGCTGTCCCTGCTGCAAGGGCAACTAGCAGCTCTCCGCGTACTCACACCTCAGCAGCTTGGCAAGACTGGAGATCCTTGGGATCCATAAGTAAATCTCAGCTCTAAGCTCCCTGAGGACAGGCATGCAGTCTCCCTTGTGTCTCCAGCAATACCTGGAACATAAATGGTACTTAATAAATAATGGTTTAAGGAAGGAAGGACCCTGAGGCATCTTGGTCAGCCTTAATTTTATTTTTTAAAGATTTATTTATGCATACAAGCACTGGGGTACAGGCCAAAGGTGTGGGGGGTGAGAGGATTCACCACAGAGAGCGGGGAGCAGAACAGGCAGATCAACTGAAGTACACTGCTGAGGGCAGCAGTGGGCACAGCAGGAGAGGTCTGTTCTGCCATGTAGGCCCCCTCTCTGGCCGGCGGCAGGGATCGAACTCGTGCTGCAGTGGCTGCTGTTTGCTTCATAGTGCGTTGCTTAACCCACTGCGCCACCAGGGAGGCCCGGTCAGCCTTAATTTAAATGAGACAGATGTGCACAGATGCAATAGAGGGATTGCTAGTTCTGTGTCTTCAAACTGGAGAAATTTCTGGTGTCTGCTCAGAAGTGGTCTTTAGAAGAAAGTGAGGAACATTAGATTTCAAAGAAACTAAAAATATTCTCTCTGGGGTGCAGTAAGGCTCTGCTAAATCATTCAGCTACTTCTGAAAAAGTCAGACCATGTTCATCTTAAATGTATCATCAAACAGCCTCTTGGAAGCAGGAATCACATCATGCCTACTATAATTGAGGTAAAATGAGCCTCTACAGTCAGAATCCAGCCAGTTTCTTAGT
This sequence comes from Galemys pyrenaicus, assembly GCA_019455555.1. Classification (NCBI taxonomy): domain Eukaryota; kingdom Metazoa; phylum Chordata; class Mammalia; order Eulipotyphla; family Talpidae; genus Galemys; species Galemys pyrenaicus. Next base: position 5,121,222 of record JAGFMF010011769.1, read on the forward strand.
AGGTGCTAAGGAAATACCATCATAAGAGCAAGGGGTGAGGAGAGCAGGCGATTGCCAACATTCGTGGGGGATGCGGGGACAGTAATGGGATGCCGTATAGGGTGCACAGTCAGGCATGGCAAACTCCCCATCCCTCTCGGTCTCCAGCTATTTTCTTCACAACATTTATCACTACCTGCCCCTTGTATTTATCTATTGTCTTTCTTCCTCACGGCACATCCATCCTAGAGAGGAAGGTCTTTGTCCATGGACGGCTGTATCGCCTACCTTAGATCAATGCCTGGCATTTAGTGGGCACTGGAAAATTAGCTACGAACGAACCAATGAAAGACTATTAAACAGTTAGTTGAATTTCTGCCATGCTGGGCCTGTCCTTGAGGATGCCACAAGGATGTGGGGAAGAGAGGCCTGAATATAAATACACCAAGCTCGACACCTGCTTTTACCGAGATGTCTCCAAGGCGCTGCAGGAGTCCCGGGGCTGAAAACTCCCGGGGTGTGCGGGGACCTTGAGAAAGAGGCAGCCCGTCGTGTGCCAGGAATGCCAGGGAGCCAGGCGGAGCAGCAGCAGATGCGGCTGGAGGCAGCGCACGGAGCTCCTTGGCTCTTCCCTTTGATTCTTGGCATCTTCTTTTCGCGATCAGCAGGACCCTCTCCTCTCCGTTTCTGGCTGCGAAACCTCAGCCCCAGCGGTCTCCCTCTGCAGCGGGACCCCAGTCACATCCTCTTACACCCCCGGAGACGTGAGTCCCGGGTCCTCCAGATTGCAAGCCGGCTACCTGGAGCCCTCCACCTGCGGGCGGAACCCCCGCCGGGTCTGCGCTCTCTCCGGGTCCCCGCCCCCTGCCTGCGGCTCTGCGGCGTGCAGGACCCCGCCCCGCCCCCTCGGCCCGCAGGACCCCGGCCTCGCCCCGCCCCCGTGGCCCCACCGCTCAGTCCCGGGGGGCGGGGCCCCGCGCCGCGGCGTCTCCTAGGCGGGGGGCGCGAGGCAGGGGGCGGGACGGCCCTGGAGCGGGCCAATGAGCGCCGCGATCACATCCATGCAAATACGAGCACAATGGAGCGAGCCCATCACTCGCTCCTGCAAGCAAGCTTGAAATGGGCTTTTGCCTGAGCGGCAGCCAGACTGACCAATGAGTCTGTGTTTTGGGCCGGCGAGGCCCAATGGCGCGGCAGAGAAGGCGGGCCCGAGCTGGGTTAGGGTGTCCTTGCAGGGTGTCTGAGCTAAACTTCACCAAATAATAGCTGTTTGTATTTTGGCTGCTGCAGGAGCCATTTTAGGTAAGTTCTTCTCTTAACTTTTTATTTTCCTCCCCGGCCTCGGCGGGCCGGCCTTGTCCGCGGGCCCCCGGCCCCGCCCCGCCGGCCGGGCTGGGTGCCCCTATGAATGGAGCCGGGATGAGGGGCTGCGGCGGCGCCCAGGCCCGGCCGGGCCGGGGTCCGAGCGGGGCCGGTGGCGGGCGGCCTGGCGGAGGGCACGCAGCGGCCTGCGGCCTGAGGCGAGGGGCCGGCCTGCACCGCGCCGCGCTCCGCTCAGGCCGCGCTCGGGCTGGGCGGCCGTCCTTGGGAGAGCGCCGCCTCGGGCCGCGCGAAGGGGCGGGGGTCCGAGCAGCTCCGGGCCCCGGGCCCGACGGGGACCCCCGCGCCCTCCCCGGGCGGGCCGAGGAGGGACCCTGGGGCCCACTGCGACGCGCCGGGCCGGGAGGGGGTGACCGCTATTCCCGCCGCCACCCCCGCGGAGAAGTTGCTCCACTGGCTCCCTGCGTCTGTTTGCAGGGGTGGAGGAGGGTGGGCTGGTGCCAGGCTGCTGCTCCGGGAGGGGGCGGGGGCCCCGGCGCGGCCCCGGAGCGCGCGCCTCCTCCGCCCCCTTCTTACGCACTAGCGCGCACTCGCCCCGAAAATGGGAAGCCTGGAGGTGTCCAGCCACCCCACGGCCAAGTTTTGTGCGTTATTAGATGGCATATTTGAGCTGTGAAAAAACAAAACGGGAATCCGTCCGCTGCGGGGTGTTTATTTCCTGCGCTGCTGGGAAGTAACGGAGTCAGTTGCGCCTCAATTTCCAGGGGCCGGTCTCAGGTGTGCTGGGGACCGGCAGCTGCTTGGTTTTTCAAAAAGACGCTATCAGGAAATCCCCTCATCAGTGAGAGCGCTGGAATTGGAGTTTGCAGCTCCCGTTGTATTTGAGCCAATTAAAAATGTATAAGCAGGCACTTGTATTTGTGGACGTAAAGTGTTCCTGCTTTCGGCTGTGGCTGATGTGCCTGTGGTCTCGGTGGCGCGGGTCTAATAAGGCAGTGTAATTCAGTTTTGAACTTGTAGGCCCGTGTTCTCCAAATTAGGGTTTATGGAACATTCGTAATATGGCCAAGGTTTGTAGTGGATCTTTGGCGTCTCCAGGCATCTTTGGGGCTGTGTGTGTTATATTCACCACCTCCTCAAAACTGTTCTTTCTAGCAGATCCATGAACAGAGGAAATATACATTTAATTTTTTTTTTTTACAATTTCCAGTCTTTAGTATTGCCGAGGGTCTATTCTTAAATAGGCTACAGGAACACACTGCCAATAGGCCGCGTATTTCGACATTCCTTGTGGTGATTTGCCTCTGGTCCCTATAAAAGTCCAACCAGGGCCCGTCTGCTGTGCTCCAAGGTTAATTGTGAGCTGGACGTCTTACAGGGGAGACCGCACGGTGGGCGCAGGAGAGTTCCATGGTAAAACCAATTCTAACATCAGGCTGGCAACCAGAGGGAGACAGTTTTTGTGAACTTTGCGGCTCTTTGGCAATAGAAAGGTTTGCGATCCATGCCTAATAAAATGATTAGGCATGACTAGTCAAGTAACATGGTTTATGCCAGCCAGAGCAGGTGGTTTCATAGAAGTATTGCATGGCTGTAACTGAAGGCCTGGGAAAATATGGAGTGGTAAAATTATTAATTTTGGAGTTCTTTCTGTTTCGGGGATGATTTCCTAGATGAATTATTTAAACGTTTTCCTTTGATTAGTGAACTATTAAAAGCTAACCTTAAGATTTTTTTCTTTTTGCTAATTTGAAATCTCCCTTATAGTAATCAGTATTGGGATACTGTTCTTGTTGTAGTCTGGCCATGGGTGAAGTAAATCTAGATATGTTGTGAAATAAGAGTTGTATCTCATTTGGTTATCAAAGTCTCCCTGGAGTCATAGCTTTTATACTGCAATTACTTCTTTGCTTTTTATAAGTCTGTTGTTAAAGCACTGCTGACTCCTTCAATGTGGTAACTTTTATCACAATTTTTAAATTATAAAGTAAATTTTAAAAATGTTACCATTAAACAGTCTTTGTAATTAGGGGTTTTTAGTAGTATACTTGGCTGTTCTCTGAACTTACCAGTATATTCAGGCAAACCACCCAAAAAGTTAAAAGACTAGTAGGAAGTAAAGTAGGAGAGCCATAACTAATACTGCTGTATTTCTGGAAGATCTTTTGGCAGTTAGTTTTTTGGTATTTGTTGATTTACTTTCTTGTAACTGTTTCAAGTGCCAAAAGAAATCGGAAGCAGAATCTCTTGGAAACTGGATATTGTTTGTGATTTTCTCCATTATATTATAGAAAAATCTATCTAAAACAAGAGGACTTTGGGCTACTGTGTCTTGGGATCTTTTTGATGTATAGATGTTTCAAAGAACTTTTCTTGGAAGTGTGGCTTTGCCCCAAGCAGTTTGTGGTTATGTCTTCCTGTGTTGTATCATAGAAAAAAAGAGTTCCACAACCTCAGGCTTGACTTCATTCTCACTGTAGGTTTTCAGCTTTCATGGAAAGACTGTCTTGGTAATGACCAAATGGAATCACACATGGACTGCACATGTTTTAAATCTTTTTGAACAGGTTTTAGGATTTAAGGATTCATTTTCTTTGGTATAGGACAATGATGCTACCTAGGACAATGACAGTATTTAAGTCAATTGAGGAGACTTTGTTCTTCCTTCTCTTTCCCTGTTTCCCCTCAGTAACACAAGCTTTGGCAGCTTTATTTTTAATAAATACTTAGTGGTTCTCTTTCTACTTCCATCCTTCATACAAAGTTTTAGTTTAATTTAGGTGAAAATCTGTGGTGAATTCCGTGTGGCTGACTGCATTCTTCTGTACCAGGTCATTTTATTGAAAGCTCTTTGAAATACATAAAATAATAACTAGGGCTTAGATATTTGTTCCCTACAGAATATTTCTGTTTGCAACAGAATGTGACATACTTGTGAGGCAAGCAGAAAGAATTAGCATTGAAGGAATACCTGGTGTGGGTCCAGCACTCAGCTGCGCACTGGGGCATGGAGATGGGGAAAGAAAACAACCTTGTTGGGACTGCATCTCAGGGATATGAAGTAACTTATCCAAGACCACAAAGCTAGTAAATGTTGCAGTTAGAATTTGAACCCAGATCATTTGGATTCAAAACGTATTCTTATAGAAGAGTCATTCAAAACCAAAAGAATAACAAACTTGCAACCAGAGGGGGAATGAATTTTCACCTAAATTAAACTAAAGATCTGTATGAGGGATGGAAGTGAAAAGAGAACCAGTAAGTATTTAAAAATAAAACTCAAAGCTTGTGTTACTAAGGGGAAATGGAAAAAAGAAGGGAAAACATAGTCTCCTCAATTGATTTAGATACTGTTACTGTCTTACATACCATTGTTGTTATATACTAAAGAAATTTTTGCCCAGTGGAATATAGTGGAGGATTGTTGAGGCACTGGTGTTGGGTAGGCTGTGAGAAATGCATATTTATAGAGGTTTTGTTACAGGGCAGGGAGAGGAGTATTTTAGAACCCTTAAGCCTGCTTTTTTTGAATGGGTTTTGTTATTTGCTGCATTAAGACAAATATATAAAATTTTTAATGGAAAGGAACCTTAATATAACTAGGGTATAATAAAGAAAGAACAAAGAATATAGTTATTAAGTTAAGCATTTAAAGTTACTTATTTTTTTGAGGGTAAAAGTTTAGCTAAATAGGATTGGCCTAAAGTAAGGCCCAAAAACCTGGTACACATTTAAAGGATTTTTTAGTAGAGATTTATCGAACAGGGTTAGAAAGAGTTAGACAAATTTGGGAGGAAAAGAGCAAAATTAAAATTAAGATGATAGCTGCTATTCTTAACTTTTTTAAGGGTTTTTTACCTACATTTGTTTTAACCAGTCTAAGACCAAAAGCAAACGTAGTTTTTTTACATGTCCTTTTGCTCCACGTGCCTCTTTTAGGTTTTTTTGGTTTATTTTATTTTATTTTTTTTGTAGAAATTTTTTTATTTTTTTTAGCTTTACCCACTTAGGGCGGAACCAGGATTTTGGAACTTTTTTTTTTTTGGACGACCATGTTACAGTTTGAACCTGTAACCCTCAGTAGCTACAAAGACAGAAACTTACTTTATGCAATATAATTTTTTTTGGGAAAACACTATTTTCATCACCGCATCTTTGTAAAGGTTTCTTAAAAAGCTAGGATGTGCTCTCATGTTTTAGTGGTACGGTGCTAGGTTAACTCACACACTTTGCCTAAGTTCTACACATGCAGTCATTTTTACTAATCCATTTCAAGAATTTGTCACTGAAGAGGCAAATGGGAATACAGTGAGGGCACCCTTCCCCCTCCTGTCTCCAGAGTGCACGAGGCCTTCTAGGGTTCCTAGGAGTTCAGGCGTAGCCTGGCACGGGTAATGACCATGAAAGTGCAGAGGGAGGGTGCAGTCACTTTTTCCTTGCCAAATGTTCTTTTCTTTAGTTCTTTTTGTGGAGGCGTTGATACCCTCATGAGAAATCCTGCTACTTCCATAAAAGTCCAGGAGGTCGTAAATGAAGTTATTTAAAAATATCTATCCCTGTACCCATTTCTGAACCAAATTATTTGCATAAAATCTTGGGGGAAATGTTGATTTTTTTTTTTTTTTGCCTGTAGTACCTGTAGGTTGATTTTTGTAGTTTATAATGATTCTTCACATCTTCCTATTTTATTCTTTATATTGTCATCATTGAGAAAACCTTTAGAATCTTTTATGATGTGCGTTTCATAAATAGCTTCTATTTTGAGGAATTATTTAAATTGATGAATCTTTTATAGTCAAAATGAAGGACTTAATTATTTTTAGCAAGAAATAAATGTGGATTTTTTTTTTTTAATATACTTCCATGGTGCTTCTTATGTGTTAGCTATTTCAGAACTTAACATGCTGAAACAATCCCTGAAAATTTCAGGAAAACTAGGAAGTTAATCACTTCAGGACATGAATTCAAGTATAAATACACAGTGATGGATATTTGTATTTGAACTGTCTAAATAAGTGAAGAAAAGTTTTTCCTACCCCTTAAGATTTTATAGGGAATTATTCATTGATCTAATTTTATAGGTCAAATATATTTCATCAGTAAATTTTAAACATTGAATTTTCTATCCAAGGTAGCTTACCTTTGGAGTCTCTATTTTTTAATTCTAAGATTACTTTTATATAAAAGATCGAACTACTGTGTAATATGAATCTTTAATTCCTACTATTTAGACTGATACTTTTTGCCCTGGCCTTCCTGGGCTCCTGGGGAGTCTTTAGATAGTCTGTGAACTCCCCCAGATAGTATACAAAATGTTGATCATTGGTGCATTTTATATGGGAAGCAAATTCATTACTTTTTTGACTCTCAAAGGGATCTTTGATTCCCTCCTTTACCTCCTCAACCCCCATCTCTTCCCACACCATGAAGAAATATTAGGATTATTGATTTAGGCTGTTCCCAAACTGTTGTTTTGTATGAGTAAAATCTTGTCTGGAGGCAGACCTCTTTGGGTTTTTTCTCCCCCTTTTGCAGGTCCTGAAGTCTCAGTGTGGGTCAGTTGGTGAGGGCTTGGGGAAGTACTTTGGGAAGTCCCTTTGGGTAGCATCCTGGATGATCATCCCCAGAATTCTTCCTACCTTTTTATTATACTTGGGAATCTGTCCTGTTCGCTTGCCCCTGCAGCCAGATACAAGTAAAGGTTGGGGCGGCAGGCATGGGGGCAATTGCAGGACTGTTCTAGGGTGTCTTGCTTGGGCCTGGAGGTCTCAGCCATCTGCCTCTGCAGATGGTATTGGAGGCGTGGCCATGGTAAAGCTCCTGACATTTTCTTCCTTTGAGTACTTCTTTCTTATTCATTCTTTTATTGCTTCCTTTAGTCAGTATTTCTGGAGGAAAAGGGTTTTCTTTCTTATATTGTAAGAGGAACAATCAAAATGAATCCCTCCATCCCCAGACTTTGTACTATATATCTTTCAGCCTTTCTGTTGTTAATGCTTTTAAATGTAATTAAAAACACCAACAACAAAAACACCTACCTGAGTACAGGAGCATATTTTACAGGAAACATTTTTATATTCAAGTTCTGTTAAAGTAGATATTATGGTAGGGAAAAAAGATCACTTATAAGTTCTTAGAGCCTTACTTTATAATTTAAGTAAAAGTCAAGCAAATGGGTAAAACAGAATTCTAGAGCTAAGGAAGCATAGTCTCCAAGAAGTGGCTGAATGTGAAGTTATACTAGAGTTTTTGTTTTTTTCTTTCCATAAATGTCTGTTTGGTGGGCTAGACTAGAGCTTGAATAGAAGAAAAATTCACTTGTTCCTTTGATACGGAGATTGGGGGAAACACTTAAGCTTTAGGCAGTTTGGTGTAGGCCATTAATAAGGGGATTCTGTTTGATTTGTTGCTTTCCTAAGTGTACATAAGTAAATAAGTGTAACTGTACTGTTTACTTTGGGTTTAAGGAAACTTAGTATTCTGAGAAATCCTTGGGAGGATTATGTCCAATAAACTAGGTCCAGATCATACATTTTATTTAGTGAAAGAAATTTTATAGAATTTAATACAGAGACTTTATTATAAAGTTCATTCATTGTGTGCTTTGGCTTACTAACGCTTGCAGAATTAGCAGACTAAGTTCGACCATGGGTTAGCATGAAAAATCAAGCCATCATCCTTGTTTACCATGTGACAGAATTGGGTCACATAAATGATAAAACGTTAACTTGTTTCTTTACGCAGATCCTATGTAATATTGTTTTAAGGGCCCCGGGTATTCTGCTTAATGGATTAAACAGTACATTAAAGCAATGGTAGCGTATATGAAAGAGATTATTAATGACCAGCTCCAAAAGATTATTATAAAAAGTAAGCTCTTCTAGATAAGGGATACTTTGCAGTTGGTTTGTGCCCTGTTAGTTACCTGTCTGATATGAGATCAGCACAGAACTTGAAAGAACTGAAAGGAAACGGTTAGGTGCTTTTACAGCATTTTTTAGAAAAACGGTTTGTCTGATGAGACTAGTAGTAAAAAATGTGAGCTTACAATGTAGTCCTTGTTTCAATTTTTTTTTTTGTCCCGGTAATTCATTTTGCTGTGTTTTATTCCCTGATGGATTGGGGAAAATTGAAATTAGTTCTTTATCATAGAGTGCCACTCAAACATTATCTAGAAACTTGTTAGAAATGCAGATTTATGAGCCCTGTGATAGATGTCTGAATAAACTACTGTGGGTGGAGACCCAATATAGGTAATTCCTTGCTTTTTGAAAATTCATGCCAGGCCACTTTGCTTTTATGAAAGACTTGCATTGCTACCTGTTTTTGCTACCTGAAGGATATCAGAAGAGGGTTTTTACTTACGTGACAAAAGGTAAAAACTAAAAATATCATTCAGCATTTCTTTTGCAGCTAGCCAAAGCATTGCATATCCCAAACTTCGGGAGTGGCAGTGCCAGCTCCTTCCCAGGGAAATATTTTGTATAGGCTGTGTTTATTATATCAGTTCTGCTTTTACTACATGTTGGTGTGGTGCTATTTTAGGTCTTATGTGTCATTTGGTAGATTATTGTTTGTGCATGGGAACTCTCCCCAAATTTGCCATTTAAATTAATGATAGTTGCTTATGAAAGGTCTCATGGAAATGCTCTACTTACATATATCAGAGGAAACTTACACTCTTGTACTAAGTTATCCTCATCATTTTATTGTGCACAATAAATTTGAGAAATGTTATAGCTTAGCACTATCCACTAGAAGTTTGTGTTATGATGGAAATATCCTATATCAGCACAGGACCTAGTAGTTAATGTGTTTTTGAGCTCTTATGTGACTGAGGAACAGACTTTCAGATTTTATTTAATATAAAATTATATTTCAATTAATGCTTTAAGTTTAAATAACCACATATGGCAAGTGGCACTGGTATTTGGTAGCACCTCTCCAGACCTAAAGGGGTGCACCCTTTGGGGCAAAAGTGGACTTTTTGTCTTTATTTAAAAAAGGAAAATATAAGGGCCTCCCTGGTGGCGCAGTGGGTTAAGCAGTGCACTATGAAGCAAACCGCAGCCACTGCAGCAAGAGTTTGATCTCTGCTGCCGGCCAGAGAGGGGACCCACATGGTGCAGCAGACCTCTCCTGCTGTGCCCGCTGCTCCCCTCAGCAGTGTACTTCTGTTGATCTGCCTGTTCTGCTCCCCGCTCTCTGTGGTGAATCCTCTCACCCCCCCCCCACCTCTGGCCTGTACCCCAGTGCTTGTATGCATAAATAAATCTTTAAAAAAAAAAAAGGAAAATATAAATGGGATAAGGCTATCTTTTAGCCTGAATTGAATCTAAGCAAATCATATAATACATTTTGGCACTTTTGTCCACTTATATTTACCTATTTATTTTTATCTGAATTTTGATTTGATGTTAATAGTAGGATCAGAAAATAAATTTAGATCTGTGTCTCATAAGGTTTTGCAAACAGCAAGGTAGTGTTCCAGTAGGATCTTGTGACTCTTCATGGCTGTGACTAACATGCATGATGTCTTTAAACATGATTTCTGAAGCTTTTTTTCTTTCATGTAAAGATTTTTAGCAGGCAGCTTCTCAGTACAATACCGTAGTTCTCAGCTTAAAACACTGGTTATGAGGGTTCTCCTTACTTTAGACTAATTAATGGAGATTTTTCCTTCATAAAGCATTTCCAGCTTACTATCAGCTTACTTAGAGGATTTTTTAAAAAGTTTATAAGGATAATCTATATTTTTTATAATATTCATGAAGAACCCCTTAAAAGATTAAGCCTTATTCTTAGTCACCTTTCCAATATACTTGGAAGTTGATTTGTTAAAAGGATTTCTTTTCCTCATTTGGGTTTGTATATGCTTCCTATCCCTGCACCTCATCTACTTATATGATACTTCGAATCTTAAAGTCCTAAGCAGGAATAGCATAGAGTCTAATATATTTGATCTATACCCATTGCACAATTGGAAATTATTTTGTGATTGACAAGTCAAAGGAAACATGACTATGGAACTAAATGATGAAGATCTACATGTGTAATCACAGATTTTTAAAAATGCTGTCTAGGGCCTCCCTGGTGGCGCAGTGGGTTAAGCAACGCAATATGAAGCAGACCGCAGCCACTGCAGCACGAGTTCGATCCCTGCTGCCGGCCAGGGAGGGGACCCACATGGCATGGCAGACCTCTCCTGCCTCGCCCGCTGCT
>JAGFMF010011769.1:5131792-5154468 GCA_019455555.1 Galemys pyrenaicus
CTGTTCTGCTCCCTGCTCTCTGTGGTGAATCCTCTCACCCCCCCCCCACACCTCTGGCCTGTACCCCAGCTCTTGTATGCATAAATAAATAAATCTTTTAAAAAAATAAAAAATAAAAATGCTGTCTACATATAATAAAATGACTGGTCAAATTGTAATTTCATTAAACACATTCATCAGGTCTTAGGTGTTGGATATTTTTTTTTTTTTGGTGATTTATTATGCATACAAGAGCTGGGGTACAGGCCAAAGGTGCAGGGGGTGAGAGGATTCACCAGCGACAGAGCAGGGAGCAGAACAGGCAGATCCACTGAAGTACACTGCTGAGGGGTGCAGCAGAGAGACCTGAGACGTCTGCTATAATGTGGGTCACCTCCCTGGCCGGGATGCAGAGAACCTCATAGTGCTGTGATTTAACCCCTTGTGCTACCAGGGAGGCCCCAGGTCTTAGGTTTTAGCAGGAGACTGTTAGTCATTTGGACGGAGACTCTTAACACACCAGGCCATGGTGAGGGGTGACCATGTGCTTTATGCATTCATAGAACATTAGATTGGAAGACGCCTTAAAGATCATGGATAGGGCTTCAGTAATAGCAAATTATTTTTTTTTTTTAGTAATAGCAAATTATTAAAGCAGCGCTATCGCTTTTCTTATGGTAACCTGATGAATGTTTAAGTTTGGTGTTCCTTTAAAAGAATCACTCCACCCCACCCCCCCTTTAATTCTGCTGTAGGAACAGTTTTATGTTCTCAGAAAGTGAAAGAAGGTGTAGTAATACCTGGTTTGGTCCTTCTGTTTACCTGAAGATGACACTCCTATTACTGTTGGAGTCTTCACATTTTGTAACATGCTGTTGTGGTCTCCTTTGTTTGATTTTCTCCAAAGGGTTTCAAGTTCTTGATCTCTAGTCATATATTTGGATTACTGCTTTGGGGTCCTAAGGAATTTGAAATTACACTATGTAATTCCAACAGGATTCTAGTCTGTTGGAATTGTGATTTAATAGTTGACAGATTCTAAACTTAAAAGCGTTAGAGGTTCCTTGCTTTAAGTTTGTTCCCATTATTATCCCTGGTTCCCTGAGCTGCAGCTGGAATGTTGTAGGAGATGTTACTAAAACTGATTTCACAAGCCCAAGCGCCAGTCTCCTTATATATACATAACAGTCATACTGTGTCCACTCTTACGTGCTTTTTTACGTGATTGCAGCTTTTCATTCTAACTGTACTCCCAACTTTTTCCATGTTCTCTCTTGTACTAAGCTTTGTTGCTAACGTTATAGCTCTGGTATGTTAGTTTTATCTAGTTTAATGAAGGTGTTACCAGGTCCTATATAATTCAGCAGCTTAACTAGATTTTTCTAAGGAACCTTTTTCTGATTTCCCAGGGTTGCAAGAGAATAGATTTGATGGGGACCTCAGAGGCCATCTAGTTTAATTTTGTCATTTTTTGAATGATGGCATGGCATGGACTCCTAGTCACGGAAGTATTTTGTAAGACCCATAGGGCTGATCTGTTGTAATCTCAGGATTTGGATTCCATTCTCACTTTCCAACATAGGTCTCTTCCCCTCATTTAGGGTAGGGTCCCGAAAACCCACATCAGAAAATTTTCTTTAAGAATTTAAGGGAAAACTACAAGGAACGGTTGTTCTGAAATTAATAGTGAGTATGTGAAAGAGAACATTTTTATGTTCTCTAAAAGACTATAATAAAGATATTATCAATGAAACATTACATGTCTTAACTAAGTAAGAGTGGTTGCTACTATTTTGGTAACTCCTGTTTACTATGTCCTGTTTACTAGTAACATTTTGGCATGTGCTTCCCTTATATCATGGTAAAAGGCTTGTGGTGCTATTTTGGTAACTCTTGTTTACTATTTTTTGCTTACTAGAAACTTTTTGGCATGTCCCTCTTTTATCATGGTGAAATGCTTGTAAATTCACCTTTCCTTTATTACAGATAATGTGCAAGGTAGTTTTTTTTATATCTGCATATTCAGCTTAATGATTTGGTTACTCGAATAGGTTTTTCCCAGACCGCTCCGTAATCATGATAACACTGGTAGCTCCCAGTCTGGGCTTACTTTGGGCCAGGTGGGGTGCTAGTTTCTCATGGTGTGGTTGGTGGTTATGAGGGCTAGCCACTGATAATCTGATTCTGTTACTTCTGGGTACACAGTGGGATTGTACTTCTCTATCCCCTTGAAGTTGAACTATTTGCAGTGTGACTGACTTTGGATATTGAAAGTGATGGGTGACACTTCTAGGCAGATAGCTTTTTTTTTTTCTCTCCTGAAAGAAATCTGCAATGGTTACATAGTATAAGCAGGTAAGACTATGTTTTAAACCAATGTGGTTTTTTGTTTGTTTTGTAAAACAGAGTTTTAAAAGTAGCATACCCCAGCCCACCTTGGTGACTACAGGAGGATTATTATCATTGATTCTTGTGGCTAAGTGCTGATAGTATCCCATTTTGCAGTTGAGAAAACTGAAACAAAGGAATTAAGTTTGTCTACAGCTGCAGAACTAAAAACTCAGTCAGTTTAAGTCCTGCATTTTTAAATTTTATTTATATTTAAAAAATTATTTATGTATACAAGAACTGGGGTACAGGCCAGAGGTGTGGGTGGTGAGAGGAGCTACCAGAGACAGAGTGGGGAGCAGCGGGCGAGGTGGGAGAGGTCTGCCGCACTACATGGGTCACCTCCCTGGCTGGTGGCAAGGGTCGAACTTTTGCTGCAATGGCTGTGGTCTGCTTCACAGTGCGTTGCCCAACCCACTGTGCCACTAGGGAGGCCCCTAAGTCTTGCATTCTTAATCACTAGTTTGCTGCAGATTTTTTGAGGCACTGTCCCAATACCCACACCTGTGTGTAGAGTGTGAGCTCTGTCCTTGGTCACTTCATGCCAAAGCTTATGGTTAGATTTTGTTTCATCCCTTCTTGTAGATTCTGAACTTCTAGGTTTAAGGGTAAATGTCTCTTACCAGCATTTATTCTTCCCAATGTTGTACTGTACAAATCTCCATTCCTTTTCTTTTCTTTTTTTTTTTTTAAAGATTTATTTATTTATGCATACAAGCACTGGGGTACAGGCCAGAGGTGTGGGGGGGTGAGAGGATTCACCACAGACAGAGTGGGGAGCAGAACAGGCAGATCAACGAAAGTACACTGCTGAGGGGAGCAGCGGGCACAGCAGGAGAGGTCTGCTGCACCATGTGGGTCCCCCCCCGGCCGGCAGCAGGGATCGAACTTGTGCTGCAGTGGTTGCGGTTTGCTTCATAGAGCGTTGCTTAACCCACTGCGCCACCAGGGAGGCCCTCCATTCCTTTTCTATCACCTGTTACCTACTTTCACTGCCTTCTAGAATTCCAGCTTTAATGTGATGAGGATAGTTTCTTGCCTTAACTGAGTATCTTCATAGGTGTAATATTTTTGAAGAAACTTCTCAGAAGGCCACATTTATTTATTTATTTTTCAGAAGGCCACATTTAGCTTCATGAATAGGAGACTACCCAGCAACTGTAAAGGCAGAGTGTAGTGGCCAAGTGTGTGGATTTTACGGCTAGACTATGCCTGGGATTGAATTGGGGCTCTGCCACTTACTGACTGTAAGCTCTTGTAAGCCTCTTTTTCCTCATCTGTGAAATGGAGGTAGTACTTATATGGCTCCTTTGAGGATTAAATGAGTAAAGTTATGTAAAACCTTGAAACAATACCTGGCAGTGTAAGAATATATTATTATTTTCAAAAATCAGATATTACAGGGCCAAGATGATAGAGTAGTCATTACCAATTTTTGTAATGCTAATATTAAGATAGTGAAGGTTCACTACTATCCTTAATTTTCCTTTTATTCAACAGAATACTGAGCCATTTTACCTGGCATTGTGACTTCGGGAATGAAATGACCCAGAACTTGCCCTCAAAGAATTTATAGTATAAAGAAGAAGTAAGATCTTTGTGCTGTAACAGAGAAACTTGTAAAAACAATAAGATGAGAAAGGTAAAGGACTTGGGGGTTCAGCAAAAGGAGAGGTGGGCAGTCAGAGAAGGGTTTGAGTTAGGGTTTAGAAGAGTAGGCAAGGTTTGGATGTGCAGAGATACATCCCTGGTGAGGTAGGTAGGACATCTGTAGGTGAAAAGAAATTATGTCAGAGGCCCATAATAAATATGTTCATTCATCCATTCAGCAGTAATATAACAAATATCTACTATATACTGTACACCGACATTATCCCTGGTGATGGCAGCAGTAAATAAAATGAAGTTTCTTGCTCATGCAACTTATATTCTATTGAATATTTGAATATGTAAAAGCATAATATATCAAGTGGTGATAAGGACTAAGAAGAAAAATGAAAAAGGGTAACTAGACAGATGCTTATATTATAAAACTAAGGAAAGCATGACTAATTTTTAAAGTTTTTTTTTTTTTAATTTTTTTAGGGCATCTTTTGTACAACCTCAAAGCAGTGTTAAATGGCTTTTTCCTGTTCAGTGGGTCCTATCTATGCAGTTTTCCATGCTCATACTTTTCTGTCCCTCATTTTTTTTGCTTAGTTAGATATTTTTTAATTCCTTTGAGATGTAAGAATAAGTTCCAGTGTCTTCCTGGGCCTTCCTTCTCAATATCTGCCAGAAGCAATCTCTTTCCTCTGCACTTCTGGAGTCAGACTTTGCTTATGTAACTGATTTGGCATTTCATATTGAGCCTTTTTTTTTTTTCCTCATCATGTTACACCTTTATTCCACAAGTATGTGGTGCCCATTTAGTTAATGAACACTTACTGAACTTCCATTCTGTTTTGCCCATTTCTTGGGAGCTTTCTGCCCTTGAGGAATGAAACCTGTGTTAGATGAGACAAATGTAAACTACTATAGACATCATGATAAGTGTTAAATTAGAGTTACGTCCAAAGTTTTATTAGAACACAAGAGGGAATGAACTTATACCCCAGGAGAGTTAGTTAAGGCTTTGAAATGGCTGTTGGTTCTTAAAAGTTGACTTGGAGTTTAATAATTATGGAGACTGGGATCCGTGAGTTTGGAGAGTCTTTTAAGCCTGGGAATCATCCTGCAAGGGAATGGAAGCAAATTATAAATTCACTGTGGCTGGATATAGTTAGAGTGTAGAGTTTTAGAGCTGTGGTGGGTCGTGGGACTGGAAGAGTAGGGTTAGTAGAGATGTTAAAGGCTTTGAAGATCATGGTAAAGAGTTTAGTGTTGGCAGTGAGGAATCATGAGAGGTTTTACTGCAGGAGAGCAGATTATATTCTACACTTGGGTGGCAAAAGTTGGTTTGGAATAGTGGTTCTCAGATTTTGTAGATACTGGAATCCCTTGGAGAACTTTATTTTTTTAAAGATTTATTTATGCATATAAGAGAGGGGGTGCAGACCAGAGATGTGGGGGTGAGATGATACACCAGAGACAGAGTGGGGAGCAGGACAGGCAGATCAACTGAAATACACTGGTGAGGGGAGCAGCGGGCGAGACAGAAGCCTGCTGTGCCAGATGGGTCACCTCCCTGGTGGGGCTCAAACTCATGCTTCAGTGACTGTGGATAGCTACATAGTACTGAGACTTAAACCCTTGCTCCACCAGTGAGGCCCCCATCTAGGAGAACTTTAAAAAATACCATCCTGGACAAAATAAAATCAGATTTTCTGGAAGCTGGATTCAAGTATTGGATTTTTGATAACTTCTCATGTGATCCATTGTGCAACCAAGATTGAGAATCTATAGTTCAGAGGCCTGACACCAGGCTAATGAATTAGGTGGCAATTGCTGTGGCTAGGCTAGAAGAGAAGTCCTTGGATTGAGGTTTGGGAGCCAGGTACCAGGGAGGACAACCAGCCATTATTATTTTCCCATAATTATCTGTATGCTTGTCTTCTCCATCAGAATTGTGACCCCCTTGATTTGTTTTTTTTGTGTTTTTTTTTTGTTTGTTTTTAAAGATTTATTTTTTTATACATATAAGATCTGGGGTGCAGGCCAGAGTCCCAGGAGGTGAGAGGATTCACCAGAGACAGAGTGGGGAGCAGAACAGGCAGATGGACTGAAACACACTGCTGAGGGCAGCAGCGGGCAAGGCAACAGAGGTCTGCTGTGCCATGTGGGTCCCCTCCCTGGCTGGCCAGCGGCGGCAGGGATCGAACATGTGCTGCAGTGGCTGCAGTGGCTGCTGTTTGCTTCATAGTGCGTTGCTTAACCCACTGTGCCACTAGGGAGGCCCCAGTCTTTGTACTTTGAATTCTTCACAGAGATTTTGTACATTGTAGGTTCTCAGTAAATATTTGCCCTGATTAAAATCAGTTTTGTTTTAATTATTGAACTCATTAGCACTAATAGACTCTTTAAATTAATATGTAGAACAACAGAATGTGAAAAAAAAAAAGCTTAAACATGACTAAATTCTGTTAAACTTTGTAGTAATTGAGGAATATATCAATGCAATATAGTCTGATTTGGTTTGTACACTAGAAATTTTTTTTTTTTAAGATTTATTTATTTATGCATACAAGCACTGGTGTACAGGCCAGAGGTACGGGGGCTGGGGGGTGAGAGAATCCACCAGACAGAGTGGAGAACAGAACAGGCAGATCAATGGAAGTACACTGCTGAGGGGAGTAGTGGGCGAGGCCGGAGAGGTCTGCTGTACCATGTGGGTCCCCTCCCTGGCCTGCAGCAGGGATCGAACTCATGCTGCAGTGGCTGCAGTTTGCTTCATAGTGTGTTGCTTAACCCACTGCACCACAAGGGAGGGCCCTAGAAATAATTTCTTCTTGCCAAATAAAATTTATTCATTGGGCTTCCTGGTGGCTCAGAGGGTTGAGCATGCACTGTGAAGCATCGCGACACAGCATGGCGAGTTCGATCCCTGGCCAGGGAGGGGACCCTCATGGCTCAGCAGACCTCTCCTGTCCTGCCTGCTGCTCCCCTCAGCAGTGTATTTCAGTCCATCTGCCCTACTCTGTTCTGCTCCCCACTCTGTCCCTAGTGAATCCTCTCACCTCTGTCGACTCTGGCCTGTACCCTAGCTCTTACATGCATAAATAAATAAATCTCAAAAAATAAAATAAAATTTATTTATTTGGGAATGTGGGTAATGTTTAAAAATGCTGTAAAGCATTCTTTTTTTTTTAAGATTTATTTTTTATTTATTTATGCATATGAAAACTGGAGTGTAGGCCAGAGGTGCGGTTGGGAGGTGGGGGAGGTGAGAGGATTCACCAGAGACAGAGTGGGGTGCACAGCAGGTGGATCCACCGAAACACACTGCTGAAGGGAGCAGCGGGAGAGACAAGAGAGGTCAAGAGAGGTCCGCTGTGCCCTGTGGGTCACTTTCCTGGCTGGGGATGGGACTCCCTGCTGCAGTGGCTGGCAGTAGCTTCCTAGCGCTGTATCTTTAACCCCTGTGCCACCAGGGAGGCCCTATGAAGCATTCTTGTGTCAACGCTTCAGTCCAGTGGAAGGGAGTTGTAACTTATGGAATTTTTTTTTTTTTATTGAAGGTGTGTATACCTCTCCCTTTATATTTTGTATCTTGAAAAACATCGCATGTGCAAAAAGTTATGAGGATATTACCGTAACACCCATCTCCCCTTTACCTAGATCACCAATTATTAATATTATCAAAATTTGCTTTTTATCTTTCAGTGTAGTTTCCTCAGCCATATCATTTGAGAGTACTTGTAGACATCATGACACTGTACCTGTAAATACTTTTGCAACCTTGTACAAGTGTAATACAGTTAGATTACCCTGGAAACTTGACATTAAACCTATATGTAGTACATATTTAAATCTTCCCGTTCACATAGTCTTAGCTTTCTTTCCCCCTCATCTAAAAACCAGTTAAAGATCATGCTTGTGTTAAGTTATCATATGTGCTTACTTGTCATTATCCATTCTTGTGGAAGTGACAACTCCAGCTTCCTATCCTCCCTCTGCTCCGCGTCTTCGCTGTCCTCCGCACGGCCTAGGAGCTGGCCTCAGTACTAATGTAGTCTCGGTTGCAGACTCCCCTGCACACATCTTCCTGAGGCTGGGAAACTAACTGTCCTGAATGAGGAGTTACTGTCCATGTTAGGGTTAAAGCTATCAGGTGCTTAATTAGCAAAACTTACTTTTAATGAGGCTGAGACAAAATTTTCATAGTTGACCCTAAATCACCTGAAACATTAAGAGCTAGGTGTTGTCTTCTGCTGTTTTGTGAGGACCACTGCTTATTGTGAGTTTGTCTTTAATAGTTTATAGGGATTTAATTTTTAAAAAATTTTTATATCTCCCTTTAAATGCTCCACATTTTGGAGCATTTTGGTCCTTTGCCTTTCTTGCCTTATACTCCTTTCCTGTTGTTTTAAACTCTTAAGGGCTCTAAAATATCTAAAATTTGCACCTCCAGCCTTTGCTGTGTGTCATCCCTCACTTCAGACCACACACACAGCCCTTTCACCCTTGTGGCAAAACTGAGCTCATTATGTTTTGTTGGGCCTGAGCACTGGTTTGAATATTGAGCTGTAGGGGAGTCAAAAAATTGAATGCTCTTGACCAGGGGATGAGGAACCTTAGGCTCCTGGGCTCTACCGGCCCTGCCCTTCTGCTGCTTCCTCCCCCAGTTGTGCTGAAAGCACCATTTCCAGCCGAATGTAGAGTCTTGGAAGTGAGGTTTCATGAAATATTTTAATCCAGTGTGTTTCAACTTTTTTCCTATTACTGCTTTTCTAAGGTACTTTTCGGGCAATTGTTTACCACAAATATACAGTGTACTTTTTTACGTACTATGTGTTTAATACAGAAACAAGATTTTAGCCCTTAAGAACCAGGTTTTGTCTTCTTGGGGAGATAATGCCCCATAGAGAATACACTTTTTTTTTAGCCTAAGCTGGAGGCATTCTAGTGCCTAGAAATGACCTAATCTCTCCTGCCTGCAAATGACTGGAGAAACTCATAGTCTTGCTGTGACCATACTCACAGTGGTAAAAATACTGTATCGTGCACCTCACACACATAATTGAAAGGTTTTGATACTCAGAGTTCTTACTATTTATGATACTCTTTTATTCCTTTCAAAAGTTTTATTGAGCTAGTTTACATACCATAAAACTGTTTTTATTCTACTCTACATTTTTAATTCAAAAACGATCGCTGGTCTTCGCTCACTCACACAGCACGCCGGCCGCCAAGAGGAGCACAGTTAGTCTAAAGAGATCGCCCCCTGCCTTGCAGTGGGGAGCAGAGGGACACAGCAAGCGCAGACCTGAGCCTCTGTCTCCCTGTGGTCACTGTTTGAGTACGTGTCCTCGGTCTTGAGTAGACTCAGTTTTACTTCTTGGTATGGAATGAGGGCTCTGTAAATATGCTTTTTAATTCCATGTAAAGCTGCTCTGGTGGTGACCAATGGGTTTGCCTCCCAAGAAGATGAAATTAGGCATCTTGGGCCTTCCTGGTGGCGCAGTGGGTTAAGCAACGCACTATGAAGCAAACCGCAGCCACTGCAGCACAAGTTCGATCCCTGCTGCCGGCCAGGGCGGGGACCCACGTGGCATAGCGGACCTCTCCTGCTGTGCCCGCTGCTCCCCTCTGCAGTGTACTTCCATTGATCTGCCTGTTCTGCTCCCCGCTCTCTGTGGTGAATCCTCTCACCTCCCACACCTCTGGCCTGTACCCCAGCTCTTGTATGCATAAATAAATGAATCTTTAAAAAAAAAAAGAAATAGGCATCTTCATTTTGTATTTTGTGTTGCCTGGAGCCCCAGACACACACCAGAGAAAGAGATGTGAATGAGGGAGGTAAGGAAAATTGGTAAGTACTAGAGAAACATTAAATAGTAGAGTCTGAATTCTTGAAATCCCATTATTTAACTTGGTTTATCTGTACGAATATTTGAGAGACTGACTATAGGGATCTGCGTATTTGATTAATTGGCTGTCATTCATCTGTTAAAGGGGGGTAGAACACTGAGGAAATGAAGGGGAAACTACCAGGTTTCATTGGGAGAACGAAAGAGGAGAGGGTCTGAAGAATGAGGGGTGGCTTTGTTTTGTTGGAGTGTGTTTGTGATCCGGGAAGGCCCTGCATGTAAAGGGAGAGCCAGCTGCACAGACGTGGAAGCTGGTGTTGGAAAGAGCTGCAGAGCAGACGTTTGCCCCTGCTTGGTTTTGGTTCCAGAGCCAGCAGGACAGGAATATGAAAGGACCAAATGAAGCTGAGCCGTCCCATCCCAGAACAGCAGAATAATTAGAACATATATTTATTAAGTGTTTTCTGTGTGTCAGATGCCAGACATTGTGTATTCTCTCATTTGATCTTCGAAAGCTGTATAAGGTTGTAGTTTGTGTTATAATTATCCCTCTTTGCCAATGAGGAAACTGAGGCACAGGGAGGTAAAGAAATAAATCAGGAAAGGGAAAGAAACGCCTTTGGTTACCTGCTCTTGTCATAATGATGCAGGGCGTTGGAGACCTCGCCTCGATGCCAGTGAACCCGCTTCTTCTGGGACCAGGTCTGCTGCACCGTATCTCTTCGGGTGCATAGCCTGCCTGGTGGGTCCCTCGATCTGCCTTTTAAGTCATTTGGTCCCCAGGCTGCCAGCCTGGAGTTCATCCTTACTTTATAGGAACTGGTTACCACAATACTAAAAATAACATTGTCCTGAGGAATATTTATAGTTTTTTCACTCCTTCTTGAGTACAGATTGTGCCTTATCTAGGAAATACCACCTATTTTAGAACTCTCGGGTTGGACACTAAATGGTGGGACTTGTTCAGTGGTAGCCGGTTACATGGACATTTGCATGCTTCTGAGGTACCTTGCGGGTACTCCCAACGGGTGACAATACGACCAGTCTAGTGTGGGAAATAGATGTGGCCAGTATTTAAGTTGCAGTGAAACAAAGTAAGTAGATTATGAAAGCAACATTGAGGAGGGTGGGAGGTTAGGTTAGGAAGAACTTCCCAGAAGAATTGGCATTTTAGTTGGATGATTTGGCCTTTGTCAGGTAGGTAGACAATTGCAAAATAATTAAGTGAAAAATTGCTAGAGAGACTTTGTTTCAATCCGATATTGCCAGTGTGTCTAGATTCTTAATATAATAGAAAGAACCTTCAGTTGCAAGATTTCCTCTTTATATCTAGTGTCTTGAAATGCCGGTGGGATCCTGTGGCACCTTGGGATTGTGGTTGGAGCCAGTTGTAGGAAGGAAAAGCATGCTGCAGTTCTGGGCTTACACAAGGAATTGTTGGTGTTTCCTGTAGCCTAGCTAGCTCCAACCCAAGACTTTAATTGTAATTGCTTGGCAAGGTTTTCCTCCTCTTAGATGAAAACAGTTGATAGATTGTTTTATTCAGAATGCATTTAGTCATTCAGCCACAAACCTATGTTGAGCACTGATTTTTCTTTGGGTTGGTGTGGGCGTGGGAGGGTAGGTGAGGACTAAACATAGGCATTTGGTTTTTAAAATATAACATGCATTCAGTAGACTGCACATCTTAAGATACTGCTTGATGAATTTTTACATGAGTTTGTGCCTGTGTAACTTCACATCAAGATAGAGAACATTTGCAGCATCTCAAAAGGTTCTCTTATACCTCTTCTCTGATAAGACCCCATCTTAACCTAACTATCTTAACACTTTTCAACTCTGTCACCTGTTAAAAGATTAGTTTTGCATGTTCTTGAACTTTTAAAAATATGATTATACAAAATGTCCTGTTCTGTACCTGACTTCAACATAATTGTGAGATTCATTGTATTGTTTGGGAGCACTGACTATAGGAAGAAACCCAGAATAATCACGTGATTTTAAAAAAAAATTTATTTTTTTAAAGATTTATTTATGCATGCAAGAACTAGGATACAGGCCAGAGGTTGGGGGTGTGGGTGTGAGCGGATTCACCAGAGACAGAGTGGGGAGCAGAACAGGCAGATTGCAAAACAAAAAAACACTGCTGAGGGAGAAAGGTCTGCTGCGCCATGTGGGTCATCCCCCTGGCTGGCAGCAGGGATCGAACTTGTACTGCAGTGGCTGTGATTTGCTTCATGGCAAACCAGTGTTGCTTAACCCACTGCGCTACCGGGGAGGCCCCTACATGTCATTTCTACCTTTGAGAGTCAAGTATGAATTTATTGATGGAATTCATTTATTTAGTATACATTCACAAGTACTAGGTACCAGGTGCTTTGTGAGGACTTGAAGGGTGAAGTCGAGTAAATGCCTGCCATTAAGGAGCTTTCAGTGTAATGGAAACAGACACACACATGTGGCTGAATGACTAAATGCATTCTGAATAAAACAATCTATCAACTGTTTTCAGCTTTTAGGTATGACAGTGGACTTTGAAAGACTTCATAGAGGAGTCGAAATTTCTTCTGATTGTCAAAGGGTTATTAGAAGTTAAATTATCGAAAGGTGATAGTTGTGCACAGATGTGGAAGTGTGAAGCAGTATGGTGTCTTCAGAGACCTACAGTGGTGATATTTTGATTTTAGGTTGATTAAGAAGTATAAAAATGCCAGAATATTTTGGGAAGACATTTTGAGGGGAACACTGTATATACATTTGACTTTCATCTTAAACTAGAGTCCTGGTTGATGATGACTGTGGTAGATGTTATCATTGCGGAAAAGTCAAGGAGTAGAAGTGAACTTTGGTGATTGTACTAGCTAAGGAAGAAGCTTCCAATAAGAACTTTGCTGTTGGTGTTGTGGGTGACTTATGAGGTTAGCTCAAACTATAGAAATGCTTTTTACAAATGAGATTTTTTTCAATAATTGAGATCATTGAAAATATCCTGTTAACTCATAAAACAATCTCCCTATAGGTGGATTTAGATTTTCTATCTCAGTTTCAGGATTTTGTGTAAAAAAAAAGCGTTCCCATTGTGTTAGATTGGGTAATACTACAGACTTGGTGACTTAAACAAAAGTTTGTTTTTTTTTCCGGAGACTAGAAATCCAAAATCAAGGTGGCAGGTTTGGGTTCGAGCTTCTATCCTTGAGTCTTCTCACTGTGTCCTCATCTGATCTTTTCACTGGTGTCAGTGTCCTAATGGCTTTTAAAGAGGACATAAGCCATATGGATGAGGGCCCACTCCAGTGACCCCATTTTAACCCAACTACGCTTTAAAGACCTCTCCTCCAAATGCATTCATATTCTGAAGGACTGGTGGGGAGGCGGGGAGAAGGGCTTCAGTATGAAACTTCAGGGGTTGCGGAGACACAATTCAGTTCATAACACCCAGTTTTCAGAACCTGCCATAATAGAGTTGGGGTGTGTGAAGATTGTCATTCTAGAAAAAGCAGGGACCAGAGCAGGGCCAGGACAGGGAGGCAGCAGTGTCACAAAGTCTGGCTGTCTGTGAGTGCTGAGCCTGGTCTCAAAGCTCTGGCTCTACTTCCACAGAGACTCGTCTGTGTACACACAGACCTGTGAGCATCAGGTAGTATGTCTCAATACTGTTAAGCCTGTAATATTTCACCAGTTAATACAGATTGAAAAAGGAAAGATATCTAAACTATAAAGGCCAGGTAAACGTCACAGGGTAGATAATTTCACAATTCTCTATCTGTTCCAGTACTAAACAAACTATATCTCTCTATTCATTTAACCCTTTTCTTTATTGAGCTGGAATTTATAAACACCCTGCCATTCTCCTCATGACCTCAACCCTCTTCTTTGTTGGGAGGAGGAAGTTGTTTTCTGTATAGGATTTTCTTTTCTTTTCTTTTTTTTTTTTTGTGATGGCCACAAAGAGGGCGGACATGGGTCAGGTTTTTTCTTTTAAGGAAATCTCTTTGAAAGATGTTCATTTATTCATTCTTTAATTTTTCAATGAGGTAAAAGCTGAGTGCTGCTGGAGGAGGCAACATCTTATAGGTGGGTGAGCTGAAATAAGAACGAAGTGTAGCTCGGCTCTTGAAACCGTGCCCCTCCTGCGTGCAGCAGTCACTACACAGGCACAGACCAACGCTGCTGGCAGTGGCAGGGGTGGGGGAGGTAGGGCACACCTCGCGTGGAGGCAGGACGGAGCTCGTCTGTCCAACCTCCTACCTGGGTGGAGCGTGGGGAGGCGGGCACAGCGAGACGTCATGGACATGATGCCTTGCACTCAGCCAAAATAAAAGGACAGCTTCAGGAATTTTCAGAGTTGGTATTGCCCTTGTGTGTGGGCAGTGCTCATCTCTACGTGGGTCCAGGGTGTGTGCTGCAGAAGAGAACACTAACGAAGCCCTTTGGGATAGGGCTTGTTCAGGTAGTGTCTTACTGGTGTCCAAGAGAAATCTTACTGTGAATTTTGAAGAGGTTAGTTTGGTTTTAATCTCCACTGGAATTCTGTGGTAGCAGATGAGACTTGGCATAGATAGGTATCTGGGAACTGGACATTGTTGCTTTTCAGTGTGATATGACATTTTTTATAATGGTAAATGCTCTAGGCTCACTGTTACAAGACTCTTTTCCTGAGTTAGAACTTGAAAGCTTTTAGGCTGTTTATTGAGAACTCATGCAGAGTTGAAAGAGACGTATTAGCTCACACCCACCCATATTAGACCGAACTTAATGTGAAACAGAGGACCTTGGGAAGTCACAACATGCCGAAGTATTTTCATGTTGGAACCCTTCTAAAGCCAGTGCAGTTCCCTGGTCTTTTTGTGGGTTTCCTTGGTCGTGGAATGATTGGCCATGACTTAGATCATACCAGGATGGTGTTGGTCAAAAGTAAGTATGTGTAAGTATTTGAACAGCAGTCAAGGATTGCATTGTGGCTTGTTTATATTCACATCATAATTTTGTTTCCTTTGACTTGTTTGGTTGTTTACTGAGGAATAAACTTTAACAGATATTACTGAATCATTGTTAGTTAATTCTTTTAACAAGGAGTAAGTTTATTGTTTGGAGTGGATAGCAGTTCAAAATTTTGTTTTTTGAAGAAGCCCTCTGTTAGGACAGTAGACAGTACTCTTGTAGCCCCAGCAAATGTTTCAATTTTATAAATTTTCCTATTTTATTTTAATTCTGTTGCTACCGTTTTGGTCTATTCTACCTTTAGATTTGATCCTGTTTACTTTTTCTGTGTGTGGTTCATGAGCTTTTTCTTCTTTCCACAAACACAGCCAACTGATTTGAAATTGTATTTACCTAGGTAGGTTGGTCTGTATGATTTATTGGCACCTTCCATAAGTGAAAATCTTTGAATGCTTGCTGCCATATTTGCTACAGAATGTCTCCTGGCTTTGCGTTTGTGAGGTTTGTGTGCATGTGTGTAAGTGAATGTGTTTAACATTTTTTGTACTGAAGTAACATTTTTTTATAACTTTATTTAGGTTTCAGGTTGTAAGAGTCACCCACTCCCTTTTTTCCCCACCTGCTCCCTTTTATATAGAAAGGGAGAGAGGGAACCCATAGGTAACTGCATTTGGGAGTGGGAGCTCCCAGTATAACAAGTCTTTGTTTCAAGAGAAATGTCTTAATCTCCATGTTTTAAATAGTTTCTCCTAGTTGCAGGAAGCAGAGATTTAAGCTAGGTTAGTTCAGAAAAGTGGTATGGGGTAGTATGAACGACTCACTGACCCCAGGTCTTCGCGCTCCTGGAGTGGTAGTTTACATTTTGACAGTCTTGTCATTACCTCCTGGTTATGGACTTGGACTTGGCCATATGACCTGCTTTGGCTCGGTGGAATGTTGGTGGACATGCAAGCACGGGTCAGCACTATGCTTGTGCTGATGGGCTGCCCTCTTGCGCCTTTGTCATCACCTTGATAAGAAAGTCTGAGCAACTGCAGTCACTCCCTTATGGATGTGAGAGCAAGACCGTCAGCCTCCCCAGCAGACCTGTGGTGTAAAGCAGAGCCGGCCCAACTCAGATGCCTGAGGGAGAGTGGCATGCTCATTATTGCACACTGCTGATACTTCTGTAGTCTGTTTTATTTACAGCCTTACTGTGATAATAGATGACTAGTACAGCCATCCTGCTGGATGCGGGCAGCTCCAGGGCTCCAGTACAAGCTCTGCTGTACATGACTCCCTGCTCTTCCCACCCATTGGCTTTCTCTTCTCACTCCATTCTTCTCCTGTACTTAATTGCTTCTACTTATTTATATATTATGTTTTCTCTTAATTTCTCTGTATCCAAGGTCCCATAGGACCCCTCTAGGCTCTCTCAACCTCATTACTTCTCAGCTTTTACTTCTGCTGTGGCTTGATACATTATTCTTTCTACTTGCATTCTTGTTCCATTTAGACTTTTCCAGAGGAAATTGATTTGTCCAGCAGATTTCTCCTCNTTTGTCCAGCAGATTTCTCCCCCCCCCCCCCCCCCCCCAGAAATATGTCCTCAGTTGTTGACCTGTTTAGTGTCTGACTGCCCTTCGGTTAGGGCCCACTATGTTTCAATGAAGTGTTTCTGGAGGAGGCTATGTGGGCACCTAACATTGCCTTATTAGTGGGTCTGTGAATGTGCAGAAGGCCAAGTGGTCTTCTATACAGTGTTGCGTATCATCTGGGGATTTAGTGAACAGCTTGTCAGCTTCCACATTCACAAGTTCATTAGCAGGCAAGCTTTTAATTTGACTTTTGTAAGCTTTTAATTTTCTGGGGATGCATTCTGTTTTTCTTTCACAGTTCCAGGATACCAGTGTCACAACATGATCTCTCAGGATGAACCTCTTTTAAGGGAAAATGCGAGAGAAGAGACTTTACTGTAAGGAAAACTGACTTACCCAACACCTTCCAAGAACTCAAGAGAAATGAGCTGTTTTAGGCTATGTTGGTAGTCCCATAGCTTTTCTGTGTAGGGAAAGAGACCAGTCAAGTGCTGGTTTCTAATAGAGTCATGTGCTGCCATAAACTTATCCATCCGAGACACACCATACATGCATGGCGATCCCTGTATGTATCCTAGGTGTATTGGTAACTGGTATCAGCTAGGATTGTATAAGATTACAGTATGCTTTTGGCACAAAATGAAGTAATTGCTTAATGACGCATTACTCAGAACTCCCCCCCCACCCTTAATAAGGGAGGTATGACTGTAAGTTTGTACTTAATTTAGACTTCTCTCAAGTATTTTGTGTTCTGGGTACCATTACAAATGTTACAATATTTGTTAATGTTAAAATGCTAAAGCTGGGCCTCCCTGGTGGCGCAGTGAGTTAAGCAACGCACTATGAAGCAAACTGTGGCCACTGCAGCACCAGTTCGATCCCTGCTGCCACCAGGGAGGGGACCCACATGGCGTGGCAGACCTCTCCTGCTGTGCCCGCTGCTCCCCTCAGCAGTGTACCTCTGTTGATCTGCCTGTTTGTTCTGCTCCCCACTCTCTGTGGTGAATCCTCTCACCCTCCTCCCCCACACCTCTGGCCTGTATCCCAGTGCTTGTATGCATAAATAAATAAATCTTTAAAAAAAAAATAAAATGCTAAAGCTAATGGCTTCTTGTCTATAGAGCTATAATTGATTTTTGGATATTGACACTATATCCTATGATGCCATTAATTTAATATTTTGTAGATTCTTCGGGATTTTCTACATTGATACTATATCAAGTGCAAATGAAGATAATTTTATTTCTTCTCATTTACTCTTTAAGTCTTCCATTTATTTTTCTTGTCTTACTGAACTGACTAGGGTCCCAGTATGATGTTTAATGGATATAAGATTAGATATCTTTGTTTATGAGTTTAGGGGAAAATAATATAGTCTTATTAAATGTAGTGTTTCTGTCAATGACTTTTATCAAGTGAAGGAAGTTTCTTTTTATTCCTAGTTTGCTGAGAGTATTTATTTGTTTTGCTTAGGTAGATGTTGGCTTTTGTCAGATACATTTTTTATATCTGTAGAGATTGTGTATTTTTTCTTTAGTATTGATCTATTAGCTCATTTTTGAATGTTGAATTCCTTTTATATACCCAGAAAAAAATCTGACTTGATTGTAGTATCCTTTTTATGTGTTGCTAGATTCAGTTTACTAGTATTTTGTTAAAGATTTTGCTGTCTTGGTTTTTTTTTTTTTTTTTTTTTTTGGTGTNTTGTAGTATCCTTTTTATGTGTTGCTAGATTCAGTTTACTAGTATTTTGTTAAAGATTTTGCTGTCTTGGTTTTTTTTTTTTTTTTTTTTTTTGCTGTCTTGGTTTTGATATATGTCTTTGACCTGTGATTTCTTTCTTTTTAATCCAGATGTGTTTATTGGGACAGTTCTGTTCATCTTGATTCAGGGTACCTTTTAATGTTGCTTCTGTCTGAAGGAGTGTCCTTCTGTAAGCCTTGCTTTTTCCTCCTGTAGGCTGACAGAGCATAGTGGAGCAGCTAACACATAGTACTACAGTTTATGCATGGCTAACAGCTGTGGTGATTTTATTCCCTCCTGAGCATTCACACCTGTGAAATAGGAATTGGGGCTTTACACCAGGCACTTTTTGTGTTTCCTCTTCGCTTCCAGAGAGAGCTGCAGGAGAGCCCTTGAAAGAATCACGTGGGGAGGTTGTCACTGCCAGAAACGTGACCTGTGGTTTCTTATATCGCTGTTGCTAGACTTTGTGTCAGGGTAATGCTAGCCTTGTGAAGTGTTTTCTGCATAAGAAAATGTCAAAGCCTGTTTATAAAATTTGCCATTAAAGCTGTCTGACTTGTAGTTTTCTCTGTGGGGAGGTTTTTAACATGAATTTTACCATGATTAACGGTGAAGCACTGCTCAAGTTCTCTGTTTCTTCAGTGTGATTATAGACGGTGTGTGTCTTTGGAGGAATGTGTTCAGTTTGCCTGGGTTATGCGAGTTGACAGGCATGGAGCTAACGTTGTCATCCTCTTACTGTATGTGGTGACTGTAGTGATGCCTCCTCTGAGTGCCGACGCTGGTCATTCACATTTTTTCCTTGATCACTCTGTCAGGAGGTTAATCGATTTTATCTTTTCAAAGAATAGGCTTTTGGTTTCATTAATTTTTTTCTATTATTTTTCTGTCTCAATTTCATTGATTTTTGTTCTTAGTTATTTTCCTTCTACTTTGAGTTTAATTTGGTCTCCCTTTTTAGTCTCATAAGAGGATACTTAATTGCTCCAAGGTCTAACTTCATTTCTAATGCAAGTCTTTAATGCTATTAACTTTGCTGTAAGCGCTGCTAAAGCTGCATACCATATATATTTTCATGTTATGTTTTGATACTCAGTTCAAAGTATTTACTAATATTTCCTTTTATTTTTTTAACCCATGGGTTATTTAGAATTTTGTGGAGTTTCCCGATTTCTTTCTATTAATGCTTTTAAATTTAATTCCTTTATAGTCAGAGAATAGACTTTGGTATCATTTCAGTTAAATTAGTTGAGATTTGTTTAAAGACACAAAAACACTGATTGAAAAGAATACCTGCACTCCTGTGTTCATAGCAGCACAATTTACAATAGGTAAGACCTGGAAACAACCTAAATGCCCAGAAACAGATGATTGGATCGGGAAGCTGAGGTACATAGACATGATGGAATACTATTCAGCCATCAAAAAGATAAACTAGATGCATTCATAGGAACATGGATGGAGCTGGAAGGGATTATGCTCAGCGAGGTAAGTCAGAAGGCAAAAGAAAAAATACCAGATGGTTCCTCCCCTAGGAGGAATTTAAGGGAACCAAATAAGGATCAAGGAAAAGAATAAGAACAACAACAACAATAATAATAATAACACAACAAAAAGACAAGGACAAATTGGGGACACTTGGGGAGGGGGGAGGGAAGGGGTTGAGGGCAGATAAGAGCACAAGGGACTGAGGTGATGGTGCACTGGTGAAATGGTGATGGGGAATACCTGGGGATTACAATTGATGTCAAACATATATAAATAAAGAAAAAAAATAAATTAGTTGAGATTTGTTTGATGACTAAGAATCCAGGCTATATTCATGACTGTTTCATGTACACTTGAAAATAATGTATGTTATGTTCTTGTTGGGTCGTATAGTCTGTAAACGTTAATTAGGTCAAGTTGGTTTATAGTGTTACTCATATCTTCTATATCCTTACATGTTTTTGGTCTTATTTAATGGGTTACTGAAAGAGGACCGTGTCTCCAATTGTAATTATAAATCTATTTCTTTAATTCTGTCAGTATTGGCTTGTGCTCTGAAGCTCTGTTGTCAGGTGCATATGTATTAAGTATTATATCTAATTGATGAATTAACCTCTTTTTCATTATGTGAGTGGTTTTATTTTTTAAAGATTTACTTATTTATACATACAAGAACTGGGGTACAGGCCACAGGTGTGCGGGGTGAGAAGAGTGGGGAGCAGAACAGGCAGATCAAGTACACTGCTGAGGGGAGCAGCGGGCGAGGCAAGAGAGACTACTCCGTGTGGGTCCCCTCCCTGGCTGGGGATCGAACCCGCGCTGCAGTGGCTGTGGATAACCCACAGCGCTGTGATCAACCCCTTGGGTCACCAGGGAGGCTCTGGCTTTGTGTGCTTTAATATTCCTTCCACTGCAGTGTATTTTGTCTGATAGTGATGTAGTCTTTCTTTATTAATATTTGATTAATATTTTTGTTATATCTAATTTTCATTTAACTTTTAACCCGTTTATAAAGTAGATTTTATATATATATGGGAATTGTGATGATCTGCCTTTTAATTGGGATAGTTGACCATTTACATTTCATGCAATTATTGATGTGATTAGATTTAAATCTGCCATCCTGCTAGGTGTTTTCTGTTTGTTCTATCTGATCTGTTTCCTCTTCTTTTTATTTCTCCTTTTAGGTTGAGAGTTTTAACTTTATCTCCTCTATTGGTATGTTAGTTATACCTCTTTAAAATATTTTAACGGTAGCCTTAGCACTGAAATATTCGTGCAGGCTACCTTCACTTTTCATTCTACATCACTTTTCACATACAGGTCCAAACAGCACAGTACACTTAGTTTTTTCCTTCCATCTTGTTTGATATTGTCATATATTTTACGTATTCTATAAACATCACAATATAGTATTGCTGTTTGCTTTAGGCAGTTATCTTTTAGGATGATTAAAAATATGGGGGAAGTCTTTTGTATTTATTTCAGTTTTTATCATTTTTGGAACCATTAACTTGTTTGGTATAGATTCTTATTTTTGTCTGGTATCATACATTATACTTGAAGAACTTAACCATTTCTTGTAGTACATGTATGTTGTACTGAATTACTTCAGCTTTTTGTCTGAAAAGCCATTATTTTACCTACATTTTTGAAAGATATTTTTGCTAACTATAGAATTCTGGGTTGTGAAGTCTTTATTTTTTTCCTTTTGGTACTTAAATTATGTCATCTTCTGAATTATATAAATTCTGATTAAGTAGTTTGCTGAATTTTCAATTTATTCCCCTCACAAGGTAGTAATATCTTTCTTTGGTTGCATTTAGAGTTTTCTCTTTAACTTTGTTAGTGGTTTAGCTGTAAAGTTCCCAGCTGTATGCTCTTTATTATCTTTATGTATTTACTTGGTTATGTATTTATTATATAGGGTTCTCTGAACTCCTGAGTCTGTGATTTGATGCCTTTATTTTTGGAAGAATCTCAGCATTTTTCCTTTAAATACTGTTTCTGTCTTGTTCCCCTCTTCCCCATCCTGGGACTTCAGTTACATGTACAAGTTCTCATTTGATCATATCCCAGTGTTCTTTTGTGTTCTTTCTGTCATTCCCTCTCCCTCCTCCTCCAGCATTTCTCTTTGGGCGTCAGTGCTGGATCTTCAAGTCTGTTAACGCCTATGTTGATTATGTTAAGTGTCCTAGCGAGCTTCTCAAAGGCTCTTTATTACATATTCTACCTTCTTGTTGAAATTTACTACCTGTTTTGCATATAGCCTACCTAAATTATTTTACATGTTAATTATTGTGACTTAAATTCCTTAAAGGAAGTACCAACATCTGGGTCACCTGTCACTTTGACTCTTGATTGTTTTGTCTTCCCTTCACCCCCTCCTTCCTTTCCTTTTTTAAGGATATCTTGTAGTGTTTGATTGACTGCTGGACATTGTAGGACAGTAATGATTGGATGGACATTACGTATTTATGTTGAGACTGTTGCATTGGGATAGGTTTTTTTGGGAGGGAAGTCTTTGCATCTGTGCATATAGGGTATTCAGGACCTGTTACAGGAGTAGGAGAATAATTTAGCTATTTTCAGTTATAAAATGTCACATTTCTTTTCATGACACCCGTAGGAGTTATCAGAGACTTCATCTTGTATTTGTTTCCTTCTTTATTTCTGCTCTCACTGTCGCTGAAATTCTTCCTTAATAGTTCCTTCTCACACCAAATGACATTTTTAACAGGATTATTTTTTCTTACTAGACTGTGATTCTTAAAAGCAGGTAGAGTATCATTCATATTTGCATTTCTGGGGTCTCCTAACTACTTTATATATATTATACATATTATATAATTAGTATTGAATTTAGAATAATGAATGATTTTCATTCCTTATCTAGATTCTGCACTGTTACTGCCCCCTGCCACCAGTTTGTGGAAAGATTATATTTCTACAGTGAACTGCGATGTATCTAAAAAATACACTGGGGGGGGCCTCCCCTGGTGGCGCAGTGGGTTAAGCAACGCACTATGAAGCACTATGAAGCAGACCGCAGCCACTGCAGCACTAGTTCGATCCCTGCTGCCGGCCGGGGCGGGGGGGGGGGGGGGGT
>JAGFMF010011769.1:5154529-5244225 GCA_019455555.1 Galemys pyrenaicus
CTTCTGTTGATCTGCCTGTTCTGCTCCCCGCTCTCTGTGGTGAATCCTCTCACCCCCCCCCACACCTCTGGCCTGTGCCCCAGTGCTTGTATGCATAAAATAAATAAATCTTAAAAAAAAAAATACACTGGGCAAAGAAGTGAGGGCTGGCCCATCAGGGACTTATGAAGAGAAAGTGCTTCTACTGGGAAGATGCACAGTTTCTCCATGAGTTTTTTATGTCCGTTTTGTTTACTATCTTACCAGTAGGGTTTTAGGAGGGAATACCTGTCCTCTGATTCTCCGTCTCCTTTAGTAACGCAGACAACGTTGAGCACACAGTAGATGCTCAACACACGTTTCACATGCTTTTTACTGATACTGCTTTTTGGAATAACTTACTAGTGACTTTTTCAGTTTACCTCTAAATGATGGGGGTGAGACTACTCCATTACTTACTAGTTCTATGTTTGTAGGCATATTACTTGGCATCCCTGTGCTTTGGTTTCTTCATCTGCACAATGGGACTAATAATAGCACCCATCTCATGAGAGTGACAGAATGATTAAGAAAAATAACGTATTAATGCTAGTTGCTGAATCCAGTTTCTTACCAGCAGTGAAAGGCAAATCCAATTTAAATTCTTAGAAGTTAAGTTCTTTCAGGAGGGTTTCTTATATCCAAATTCACTGATCTCATTGTGGATAAATATAACTACTTCTGTTTTAATTAAAGAAAAAAACTTTTGCTTAGAATATTAACAGCAGAAAGGGATTAGAGCTAATTAATATCTACCTTGCTAACAGTAATGTAATGTACCTTCTCTCATACCCTAGTCCTCATGTGCCGTATTCCCAATACTGAATCAATGCAGAAATAGATTTCTCAGATCTTATAACTCATTTTCAATTATTTGTTAAAACTATATTCATCCTTAAGAATACATTTATTGTTGTTTGTTTTTATAGTTTCTCTTTTTACCGCAGTTACTGAGCACATCACGTTCAGTAGCTATGTAATGCCCAGAGTGAATCACAGAAAGGAGACAGTAGCCTGGTGAGAGTTATTAGAAATATTTGACAGACAGCTGCTGGGAATATTGTTTGGGTTCACAAGGTACCAATATTTTGAATTCAGTGTTTTCTTTATCTAATGAGCATGGGTATAAAACATAGTTACTGATCAAAAAGAATTATTCTTTGCCTAGCCTGTGTTACTGAACCTTTTTATTGGATTAGTGAACTGTATGTACCCTCTTCTATAAATGTAGTAAACTACTGTTATATGTGGGACAAGAATAATTATAGCTGTTTCTAAGCTTTGGAAGGAAATAGGTGATTATATTTGACCTGCAGATTTGTGATATAATCAGTTAAGGCTTTAATTTCTCTGATATGAAATATGAACTGATAATAGCTTAGCATGGACTTTATTAGGAGCAATCTAAATGAATAAGAAATTGGAAGAAAGGAAGTCTAAATATTTTTTTAATCAATGATTTTATTTTACTAAGCATTATTTCTTCATTTTGTATAAAAATATCTATATCAATGTTAAGGAGAAATTGAAAAGTATAAAGCGGCAAACTGCTAAAGACTTAGGAATCCATATATATCCCATTGAAAATACGAATATATTTTGCTAATTAATTTTCTTGAATAACTTAATGATTAAGAGGCTAGAAGAGTTTATGTTCAGAGTTCAGATAGTCACAAGTGCCTTGTCAACAAAACATCTTGTTTCATCTCGGTGTGGGGGTGCTGCCCAATGTAAAGTGTACCTCTGTCCCTCTGGAGGCTGCGCCGGCGGGAGACCTCCCACACTATCTCTCATACAGTCAAGATGCCACAGACATCAGCTTTTTGTGTGTTTGTTTCAAATACATAGTGTTTCTGCTGTCTTTCTTGTGTCGTGGATCCTAGCCAAATTTAGACATGGTTATGAATCACTGTCTCTTCTTTCCCTTAACCTTAAACACATTTTTTTTTTTTGGCAGAAAATTTCAAACATAAACAAAGGTAGAGCGGATACAGTGAATCTTTATGCCATTCTTGTTATACCTTTCCCCTCAATTTATTTTTTACCCTAGAGTATTATAAAGAAAATCCCATATAGCGTATCATTTCACCTATAAATATTTTAGTGTACATATCTTTCAGATATGAGCTTTACAGAAAAGCATGTGACATAATACCTTACAATGAATGTTTTCCCTTGATTTTTCTCAAAAATGTCTCCATATAGTTAATTCAGTTGGGTTTAGATAAGGTTCTTTAATGCATTTGATCAATACAGCTCATTTATCTCTTTTAATCTATAATATCCACTTTGTTTGGTTATGCCATTGCTCACTGAAGAAACTGGGTCTTTCCCCTTCCCCATATTATGAATTTTGATGATTTTATCCTTATGTTGCATAACATGTAACTCTTTTTCATATTATCTGCAAAACAGGTAGTTAGATTTGGAAGCTTGGCTTTTTGTAGCCACATTTTTTATTTTATTTTTTCAAGATAATTTTCAAGATTGATTTTTATTTATGCACACAGAACTGGGGTGCAGGCCAGAGGTGTGGTGGGTGAAAGGGTTCACCAGAGACAGAGTTGGGGGCGGAACAGTCAGATCGACGAAATACACTGCTGAGGGGAGCAGCGCATGAGGCAGGAGAGGTCTGCTGCGCCCTGTGGGTTAGTTCCCTGGCTGGGGATCGAACTCCAGCTGCAGTGGCTGTGGATAGATTGGTAAGTGCTGAGACTTGAACCCCTGTGCCACCAGGGAGGCCCGTCATCCACATTTTTTATTCATAGGTAGTACACTTATGGAAGTACTGTTTTCTCTGATATGTATAGTAAAGGAAGTGTTATAGAAAAGAATGTTTAGAAGTTATGCATTTAGCTAAGTTAAAACCCTCTTATTTTTTTCTCACACGACTTGTCTTTAAAAGGTCTTACGGGAATAGATTTTGAGCTAGACTCTGGCTTTTGGGTTATGCATTTGTTAAAAGTTTCTATCTATACTGGGTCTTGCTCCTTTGACCAAAGGTAATAAAGTTGTAAAATTACTTTGATTATGGATTGTGAATCTATATGGGTCAGTTATTGTCACTGCTGTG
Source organism: Galemys pyrenaicus (assembly GCA_019455555.1). Classification (NCBI taxonomy): domain Eukaryota; kingdom Metazoa; phylum Chordata; class Mammalia; order Eulipotyphla; family Talpidae; genus Galemys; species Galemys pyrenaicus. The sequence goes on from JAGFMF010011769.1 coordinate 5,157,621, forward strand.
GACACATCTTTCCTGTTACTGTAGCAGTACATAGATGGGTTATTGCATAAATATCAATAGTAGTATTTTACATTATAATCTATGTGCTACTTTGTAATTTCCATGTGCCAGCTAATACTCACATGATTGTCATTCCTGCTTTACATGGGGGGAAATTGAGGCAAAAGAGAGGAAGTGAGTTGCCCTGGCCACACAACTAATTAAGTAGTCAGGCTGCGTTTGGGCCCAGATGCTTGGGTGCAGAACCTGCGTTCCTTTCAGGGTGACGCAGTATCCTGTGCTCACCGACTGTGCTCACCGACTAGCCTTAGAAGGTTAACCCTGTTGGTATTTGCATGTAAATATAGATTTCTCATTTTAGGTATTTAGTCTGTAGGTATAGTTGTCTGTGCATGTATTTTGTTTGCTTGTGTGTTTTTATATAGACTGCACATACAGGTATGTCCACTTCAGGAGCAAATCTGTAGAGTATCCCATTTAGGAAGGTCCTTCTTACTGTAAAATGTTTCTTGAATCTAACTTGACTCTAGATGGAAGCAGAAACAGCCACCAGATGCTGGCATCATTTGAGGTAGAGGGGTTTATGAGGTCAGAATAGATGTAAAGTTCACAAGGGAAACTTAGCAGACAGCTTGAGGTCAATAGATTCACACAGGATGCCACTCTGGCCTGTGGACCCTTTGTGTGAAGTTCCAGCCACATGCCCTCTAAACAGCGGCCCAGGTCTTAACCACACAACTTGAGGTTACTTTTGGAGCAGATGACTAATTTGGAGTCAGGTCGCTAGTATCGGTACCATCTCTGATACAAAATTTTTCAAATTTTCCAGATTGTAATAAATAGCAGCCATGGGTCTCTGACTCAGGAAGCACCACAGACTGATTCCAAGTTTTATCTCTGTTGTCTCTTTGCTGAGTAATTTTTTGTAATTGAGGTAATGTGTCTTATATTTTAACAGACTGTTAAATAATTCTCTTTCCCTCCTTTGCTACTGCCCATCATTCTGTTTTAGTGAATTTATTATTTCTAGCAAATGTCAGTTCAGATGAGAAAAATGAATAATTTGAATGGTCATGTTCTTTAACAAAAAGTCTCTATTTTTCTCTATGCTTTTGTATTTGAATTGTGCTTGTTTTGTATTGGTAGAAGTAAGGTTAATCTGTATGGGCAAGGAAATAACTAGATCCTCAAGAACCAGAACACCCTAAAAACAGTCTGATGGTTTGAACAGTTGGATATGATAAAAGGGATAAGAGTCATACACAACTAATGAGGAGGCTATCCTCAGGTAAGGAGCTGAATGAGATGGATTCATTATACTGTCTTTTAATCCGAAGCTTCAAGCAGTTGTGTGCCAATGGTAAAATCTCCAGGGGTTGATTACTTAGGTATATAGGAATGAGGATGGATTTAAAGACGACCGCTCTTATATTCTATTCACAGCTTCAGATATTGATGCTGTATTTAATTTTGGAAATCATTATTGCATGGCTCATTCTTCCCAAATTTAGAGACATTCTTAAAGTACCTAACATGTTTTTAGCAAAGATGTTTGTGCCTTCTAACAGAAACAGATTTCATGAATCATCTTCCTGACTTCTGTGCAGCCTTTCTTTTTTAGTATTTCTTGAAGGAAAAAATGAATTTATTTTCTTTCTATGTTAAAAACAACAACAACAAAAACCCAGCTCTCTTATTCTTCTAGAGAATGAAGAACTCAGTGAAACAGGACCCATTTTAATGTTTTTGCAGGATTCATTTTCCAAGGTTTTCTTTTTCTCCTGGTACATAGTTACATGTATGTATGTATTTTGGGTGGGGGGACATTACAGAGTTACAGGGTTTCAGGATATTAGATCCTTTGGAGCTTTAAAACCATGGGTCAGACACCCTAATTTTATAATTGAAGAAACAGAGTGGATTCTTTAGTTTCCTTGCGACTGTCCTGTGTCCTCACTGTTGCGTGCTGAGTGACGTGGCCAGCTCCCCAGCGCGGTGACAGGCCGTGAGAGGAGAGGGCGGCGTGCTGGAAGTGGTTGAGTGCGGGGTTAGAGGTGTGGGCTGAATGTCACGTTGGCATGTTCTCTCATACTTCCCTAGACCCGTGGTGATCTTGGTCATGAAAACAAGGGAAACACAGTCGCCCTGTGGGTCCCGTTGGCCGGTCAGTTGTGGTGCTGAACGGTGCAGCCGGCTGGCCTCTGCCGGTCTGTTGCGTAGGTGGGCCTTCGCCTCAGCACCAGCCACAGCCAGAAAGCAGAGCTGGTTTCGCTTGATGAACATGATGCAAGTAGCAGCAACTGCATATGTGCAAGAAACGTGCAGGCTTTTCCAGAGTTTTTAATGTTTATAGACATACGTTTTTACTGACCTTCTTATAAACGCTTTTTCTTGGTTTTTATAGTTTCTTCTCAAGGGCTTACGAGAGAAATAGTTACATGTAAAAGTTAATACGTTCATATCTTGCTTTCCAGTTTGTACTTCTCGTTATTTCCCTCTTTATTCTCTAGGAAGTCCAGAGTAACGCTACTAGATGGCACCTTTGTCTTTCTCCTGACTTCTAATAGCAGGAGTGCCTTCAACATTTCACCGTAAGATTTGACTTTTGGTTTTAGATCGATGTTTATAAGGATTGGCTGTACTTGAACCAGAGAAAGTATCTTAGTTGAATTTCTGACTTTGCAAATTAAGAAGGATACAGAATAGAGAAGGTTTAGGGGAAAAAAGAAAAACAGAAAACACGTGGGGTTAAATAGCAATATTTAAATATCTGGGCATATGTATCTGAGAGAAGAAAGTAACTATGGAATGAGTTCATTATCCTCAAGTATCAGTTGGACCTGTGCTGGCAAATTGAAGTTTCCAGCTCATCTTTAAGAGTGAGAAAGCAGACTAATGCTTGGGTCATGTTCTGGGCAGAATGCCCTTAGATGCCCCACACGCTCTCAGCGGTGACCACCAGCAGGAACATAACACACGGTAACAAACAAGGCACTGTGCTCTTGAACCTGACAAACTCCCTTCCTCCTGCCGTGTCCCTCCAGCACCCTCTGCTGACCAAGCTTACTGTCATCTCTGGAGAGGAGAAATGTGTAGAGTCCTGTGAATGATCACAGAGCAGGTACTGAAGGGTGAATTTGGAGCTGAGAGGCAATACATTGGTAACGAGTACACCTTCAGTTCATAATATGTAATTATACTTTCATAAGGTATGGAAATAAGCAAAAATGAATTTTTACTGTTAGAAGATAGGCTCTTTGAAGAAAGGCCGTAGTGACCAAAAAGGAGCAGGAATGGGATTTTGTGGCATTGATTATGTTCTGTTTCTGGACATGGATGCTGCTTACATCAGTGTGTTCAGATTGTGAAAAACTATACTTTTATGATGCTTATTTCACATCTGTAAAGTTAAAATGTGGTACAGCTTGCTTTCAAAAGTATATGCTTAAAAATAGGATCCAGTCCAGAATAGGGAAAATACAAAGTATTATCACAAACTTTTTAATTTTAAAACCTGCTTGAGGATTGTCTTACTTAATGTCAAAAACTAAATAATGTCAGGTAACCTTTTAACTTGGGATCAATTTGTTAACAGCCTTAGGACCTACTGTAGAGCAACATACACTTCTTTTTGCTGCCATCATTCTTATGGAGTCTTTGAATAACCGTGCCTATAGTTTTTTTTTTTCCTAATGACCTTTCAGATACCTCTTAGTCTACATAAAATATCACAGCTCTCCTCTGTAAGCATTGTCTTTGCTTTTGTCTTTGTCATTGATAAACCTTTCATGGGGCAGTTGATAAATGACCAGATCCTTTTTTTTTTAATTCTATGGCTAGTTTCTTCCATGGCAGTTGATAAATGACCAGATCCTTTTTTTTTTTCTTCCATGGAGCCTGCAGTGGCAACTCCCGTGTAGAGGTTAGTGATAATATGAACCACAGGCATTTGGTTCGGGAATTGGAGGTGATAGGAGACTGTGTGGCCTTTAACAGTTGCAGGCAGAAGCACTTTTTGTTCAAGAGTGGGTAACTCTGGGTGCGGAATCAAAGTCATCTGCCAGTTGGGCTTTGAACTGGGTCAGGAGATGGATGTGGAATCTAGAGAGAAGTTCTATGTGTAGGAAACAAGGGTTGCTAAGAAACCTTGGCATTACACTAAGGATACAATTTTGAGTAAATTTTAAAGGTGTTTAAAGTCCAAACATTAAGTCAAATTAAAGTGAACAGAAGTGACAGGTTTGGAACTGGCTACTTCTGTGTACAGAGCTGGATATACAGAAAAAAGAGACGTTAGCCAGGGCGAGTTACCACAAGCATTGCAAGAGTGATTTCCTTGCAAAAATGGTTTCCATATGTTTTTGGACACCTAAGTCATTTGAGGGCAGAGGGAAGAAAATAGTGTGAACGATGAAAATAGTCAGAGAGGTCTTCCACCGGTAAATTTAATCCGCTTACTAGTTCGGCCAGTGTTTGTGCGTTTAATACACTGTAGACCCTGTCCTTGGCATTAGGGATCCAAGTGTGAATTTGGTGCAGGCCCTCTACTGCTGGAGTGCTATCCTCTGTTTGAGGGCTGCCTTTATTATTCTTAACCTGTCCTATACCGTTTTGTGACCAACTGCTGATTCTAGTGAACCTTTAAGAACCAATGCTTGGATTTCATGTCCAGCCTAATGAGAGAATTTCCTGGCTTTTATTATTTCATTTTGTTATTAGCCTGGGTGTATACTGTGCTATCAATAAATAGCTTCAACTTGGTGGGTGGGTGCCTGTGATTGCAGGTGTGGATCTCTTTCTGCACTTCTGTTCTAGAGTGGCCATTTGTTAATATGCTGTCTTCTAAACTGGCTGGCTGTGTATGTAGAAAATCTTAATCACATTTGCCCATTCTCTGTGTATAAAGAAGGGAGCATTGGATTGGGTAATATAAATATAATGTAATAAAAGTGGGAAGTGATGGGAATTAAGAAGTTATGTATATATTTCAAGTTGCCTTGTGATCTCTGAATTGATACTACAACAGACTCTCATGTAGTTATTGTCTTGCTCATTCTGGGATGAATTCTGCCATATCTCAAAGCAGTCCTCCTCAGGTAGTGCTGCTTGCCAATCTGAAAATGTCTTAGTTAAGTAATTATTTAGGGGTTAGATGTCAGTCGTTTTCGCAATACACTATTTGCTAATATAATACTAACTTAAAATAGGCGACCACTTCTACTGGAATTTGTTAGGTAAATGAGATGGGCCACACATGGTAAATTTGGTCTTGACAGATTTGAGTTGATTGGCTTAAACTTGCCTAATGTTGCCTTTTGAATATTCTTGCTTACCGCTTGCAGTTTCTGTTCTTCATGTAGGGCATCCAGATTTGTAGTGCCTCAGGGTTTTTTATTGGCAGGAGGTTCCTGTGGCCAGCCGCCTGAATCACCATCATCCACTGCTGTCAGTACTTGCTTTTGAAGGAACCTTTTCCATGTGTCTCAGTCACCTCACGCAGCATCTTATTCTGTATATCCCCTCCTAGACTGGTTCTGCATTTACAACAGTACATTCTACCTTGTAGGTTTGGGGTTAAGGGGAAACTGAGGGTGGGAGAGGATTAAGAACTGTCACCTTTTAGAAATCCAGAGCTTAAACAGTGTCTCAGTTTTTATTCAGCAGAAATTCTTAGATCCTTAGGGAAGTGCAAGAGGTGTCAGAGTTGAACAGCTCTTTGGAGACAGAGCTGACTGCGGGGGCCATCAGGGCGCACCATCCTCCTGGGTTGGCGGCAGGTGGCTTCACTAAGGTTTGGAAGTTAGGCTTCAGGATTTCAGTGTAAACCTGCATGGAAATATCTTGGGTTTTATTATACTTTAGCAGACCTGTGGATGTATAGGGAAATCTTTTTAGTGCTAGGAATTCCGCATGTCGAGTTGGTAAGATGTTTTTAGGCTGTAGATTGGTTTGTTCTTGGGCTAGCTCTGTTTCCTATAGATGGAAAGAGTGTCAAGTCTGGATGACCCTAAATATGGGATTTTTCTTTTCAATATTTTATTATTTATTCCAGAGTAACTCTAATGAGTATTGTCTGCCTTATGAGTCTTTTAATTTGTTTACTTTGTACTGGATTGTTATTCAGGTAGACTTTGTTCCTTACTATAAATTACTCCAAAACTATTTCATTTAACAATTGAGAATTCAGATGACTGACTTTATGAATGTATATAAAGAATTTAAACAGGATTGCTTGTAGTTATGACCCTCCAGATTTTTTCATCATATGAATTCTTTTTTTCCCTTGTTTATAATATCAGAAGTGTCTACAGTGTGCTTAAAAGGTCTTGTCTACAGTGTGCTTAAAAGGTCCTCTTGAGTGATAGCTTTATCAAGCATATGTTAAGTTGATTTTTAATCACCCCCATGGATGGATAAAAACTATTCTCTGCTACAGCCTACTTATCCCTTTCTATTCCCTCCCCCCCCCATACATGGGCTTTCATCTTTTCTTTTTCCAGATAGTTGTATTTTATCTATAGAATATCGTTCTACATGTGTGGAGTAGAAGGGATGATGCTCAGTGAAACAGGTCAGAAGGCAAAAGAAAAATATTGGATGGTTTCACTTCTAGGAGGAATATAAGGGAACCAAATTAATGGACCAGGGAACAGAATATTAACAATAAAAAATAATAAACACAACCAAAACAAAAAGACAAGAGCAAATCAGAGACACTTTGTGGGGAGGGGCGGAAGGGAATGGAATGAGGGCAGAAAGAGCACAAGGGACTGAGGTGAGGGTGCACTGGTGAAATGGTGGTGGGTATTCCATGGGGACAATTGATGTCAAATATATATAAATAAATAAATAGAATGTGCAGGTTGACTTAAAAAAAAATATTGTTTTAACCTCTGCCCACTCTGAATGCCCCAAATAGAACATCCGAATCCTCACCTCCCACTTTTGCTATTTTCCTTATTGACTAGGCAACTTGATGTAGTGCTAAGGGTTGAGTCAGAACCAAGTAAATCTAGTTCTTGTGGTTCTGCATAATTGTAAGCAAACATCTGACAACTCTGACCCTTAGTTCTGTTATCCTAAGAGAAAAGCATTGCCTGAACCTTGAGTTCTTTCCCTTCCATGTGCTGCGATTTTCACTGTTCGTTCAGAATTAGCATGTCCAAAGTAGAGCTCATCCATCCTTTCTGCTCAGCGATGTTTTGGTCTGCGTTCTACAAATAGACTGAGACGTGGGGAGATTGAATAAACAGTACAAAATTACATTATGTTTGTGTTGGGAACCTGGATAGCTCTACTCCCAAGTCTATAGATATTACTGTACCTCCACAAAAGGCAGTAAAGGGTAAGGAATTGATTGAATGGTCTTGTGTTTCTGGTGAGGTCACATGACATAATAGTATCATTTGTAACACCCTTTGTCTGCCCTTGTAAGGATCTAACTTGAATTTTCAGCACTCTGGACCTTGAGTGGGCTGGGCTGTCGGGAGTTTCGCTTCTTCAGCACTCTGTTTACAGGCGTGCTCACCCCCATCAGGGTCTGCTGACACTATGCATAGGATCTGGTGACAGAGCTGTAGTCAGGGTTCACTTGACAGTGAAATACTGGAGAGCTCACGGCTACCCTTTATAGTGATTCTTACCAAGCAAGTTGATTTTTATCACCAGATTAGGAGTGTAAGTGATTTTCTCTGACAGAGGAATATAGTGGGATTTGGAATTGTTGTTTTCTTCTTTGTATTATGCAGATGTGTCTCATTCATCTTTAATACCAAAAAGCTTGGCTCTGTGATCGCAAACACCCTATTCAGTTCTGATTCTGTGATCTAGTCCATAAGCTTCCTTAGTTCACATCTTTACACTGTTCCAGGTGTGACAGGTCATTGCAAAGAATCACAGCAATACAAGGTACTGATTGAGTAGTAGTGACTCGTTTAAGTAGAGGCTATTCAGTTAGTAAAAGCCTTGTTACATAGTTAACCAGCAAGACGCTGCTCAAATTGCACTTCTCTGATGCTCTTGGCCTAGTAACAAGAGTTTAGAAGAAGGTTATCAGGTTGTTTTTATGCTTACTGTTGATTATTTGTGTCTTTTACATACAAGGATGAATATTACTCTTGATTTATCTTTTGGTTGGATTATAGGGTAACAATTACCTTTTACAGTAATATACTGAATATTTAAAACTGCTTTCTTTTAAAGAGCAAAAATCTTAAATTAATGTTAGTGGTGATAATGCACTTCCCAGCCCACAAACAAAGAACTGCCTCAGTTTGGAAGTTGTAACAGTACTGTTGCCTTCTCATCTGTAGTGTTGGGCATATATTTCAAATTAGGCATCTGTGTTCCTGGACAGAGGGTTTTTTGCCCAAACCGGTCTTATTTTCCTTATACCGGTATAGTCCTTCTCTTTTGACCTGCCTTTGATAAATCCAGGTGTAGTAGTATTATATTTAATTTATTCATTGACCAAATAACATACAAAGTATTAGAGATACAGTTGACATCAGAATAGATGTGGTCCCTGTACTCATGGCCCTCTTAAGATGTAGATATTTTTGACATAAAGTTAGGAGATTAAGGTATGTTATCTTTTGCCTGTCATAGAAGTGAACATCAAAGATCCATGTATGCAGCCTTGCTGTGGTCTAAATTATATGCAAATGGTAACTTCATAGCTTGGTCTGATTTACAAATTCTCTATGTTCCAAAGAAAACTTTCAGTCATCAAAGAGTTTGTGTGTGTATATATATATTACTTAATATATGAGAATAAATATTCTTTATAGGAATATGTATCTCCTCAATGTGTTTTGGAACTTTGTCACCTTTAGTAGAAAATAAAATTTCTCATCCAGACCCTTGAATATATAGGAAATCCTTAAAATTGTTACAGGAGAATTTTCTCACATCAGTTTGAATATTTCAGTTGTGCAGAAATATTTCCACTAGACCATGGGGTCATCTTTGAAAGGAAAGAGTGACATTTATTTGTCATTTGTATGTCCTTCCACTGTAGGTTAGATGACATGAGCTTAAGACTATAAGATAAAAAAACTGGCACACACAAAAAAAGAATTATTGACAGTGGGTTGAGCAACACACAATGAAGCAGACCGCAGCCACTGCAGCACGAGTTCGATCCCTGCTGCCGGCCAGGGAGGGGACCCACATGGCGCAGCAGACCTCTCCTGCCTGCCCGCTGCTCCCCTCAGCAGTGTGTTTCAGTCCATCTGCCTGTTCTGCTCCCAGCGTTGTCTCTGGTGAATCCTCTCACCTCCCTGGACTCTGGCCTGTACCCCAGATCTTGTATGCACAAATAAATAAATCTTAAAAAAAAGAATTATTGAACATTATAATGCTAGCTATAAATGGAAGGGTTAGAAAATAAAGTTGGGGGCCTCCCTGGTGGTGCAGGGAGTTAAGTATCAGCTATGAAGCGTCAGCAGCCACCACTACAGCGCAGCGTCTGATCCCCAGGCAGGACCTGACCCGCACGGCGCAGCCCTCTCCTGCCTCCCGCTGCTCCCAGCAGTGCGTTTCAGTCAGTCTCTCTGTTCTGCTCCCCACTCTGTCTCTGGTGAGTCCTCTCAACCCATACCTCTGGCCTGCACCCCTTTCTTGTATGCATAAAAAAAAAAGATAAAGTTGGGGGAATCTCTGAGAAAATAGAACATAAAGAAGATAAGAAGATTTTAAAAAAACCTTTATAACGAAGAGAGAAAAGTAAAAGCAGCCCGTTACCCTTCAAATACTCTGAGAGGTTCATTAAGAGAAAACAACAACAGTAATTATAAAGAAATAATACAAGAATTTCTTAGAACTATGATCTGAGTTTGGTATCGTGAAAGAATTCACCACATGATGCCTAGCCTCATGGGGTATTCATTATGAAAAGATGATCCTAAAAGCTTTCCAAGCAGGAAGAGAAGGTGCATAGAAATAATTAGGGATCAGAATGATTCAGAGTCCGTAACAGGTGGTGGAAGGAAAAGGACAATGAGACAATATGTATTGCTCAAAATTCCAAAGAGAAATCAGCCTTCAGCCATGATTCGCTACCCATCAAAACCACCAAGGTAAAAGAGAAGCATATTCAGACTTGAAGGTGTCAGTTACCTCTCATTCATACATTCCTTGGAGCTAAATTAATGAAAGTTGTGATTCATGCATGACAGTGTGAACCTGGAGAGAAGAAACAGGAATCCATCCCTGAGAGGGACACAGGAATGAGTCTCCAGGAGTATGTGTGGTAGCAAGAAATCTTACGAAGGCAGCACTGAAACAGATTGGAGAGAATGTAGAGGACTCAGGATATAATAGCCCAGTGGGGGTGGGGGATGGGATCAGATTTTTTTAGTGCAGCACATCCCTTGATATGGGCAGGGATTGTTAGGATAACCGAATTCCCAAGGTGTAGTAAATGTAAATAATTTCTGTGAATGAGCAGCAGAATAGTGTGTACCTGACGTTCTATTATTTTTAAGTGTCTATACCATAGCACTAGGAACTTGGAGTGGCCCGGACCAAAAAACTCTGTTGCCAAATTTTCACTTTGGCTATAGTAATAAAAAAAAAAATCTTTCAAAATGTTGTTTATTGAAACCTAGCATCCATTTTTCTTAGTAGAAGCACTCTTAGGTTTGTGACTGTAAGAAGGAGTGGAAATTTCCTTATTGTCTGCATTTTACATTATTAGGAGTTTATCTTCTTGTGAAGATAATGAAATGTTACATTAATACATAAGCATTGAAATGCAGGGAGGGAGGGAGCAGTAGTCTTACCAGTTTTCATCTAATTCAGAAGTTACACACATTTTTTTCACTGTTGACAAATATTCTGATTTGTCCATAAAGATAGGAGTCTCAGAGTTTGTCTGTAATTATGTTTCTAATTGAGTGGTGAGACCCTGAAATTACTGTTTACCTTGCTCTTTATTAAGTCAAAAGGATCTAATCACAACTTTTGAGTGATGGCAGGGGCTGCAACAGAAGCTGTAAAACCATGTATAGTAGAAGCACATGCTTTAGGGTGTATCCACCTATCCTGATAACATAAAATTTAACAGTTTGTTTTTTTAAATGTGAGCCATGAAAGAAGTTAAAAAAAAAAAGTGACTTAAGAGAGTGCTTTATAAACTGTGGGGCGCTATTGACAAGTAAAAGTCAATAATGCTTATTGAACACCTTTTGATGTTGTTGATGACATCTGTTATCTTGTGGTGTAGCCACATGCTGGTCTGTGACAGTCCGTCAGGGTGTTATAAATTGATTGCACAATGATAACACGGGGCTTGCCAAAAACTGCTTTCAGTGAACTAGAGCAATTAATTCTAGTAACATCATTCCCATTTGGATTTCTCACTCTTTCTCTCTTACCTACCCCACTCCCTTGTCTCCCCCCTTCTGTTCTTCCAGCCCTCTGAGGTCAGGGGTAGGATTATGAATATTGCTGATGGCAGTTTCTTGCATGTGAAGAAACTGAGGTGGGGTGATTTGGTTTAGAATCTTAAACTGGGGCCTCCCTGGTGGCGGAGTGGGTTAAGCACCGCACTATGAAGCAAACCACAGCCACTGCAGCACGAGTTCGATCTCTGCCGCCAGCCAGGGAGGGGACCCACATGGCACAGCAGACCTCTCCTGCCTCGCCCGCTGCTCCCCTCAGCAGTATATTTTGGTCGATCTGCCTGTTCTGCTCCCCGCTCTGTCTCTGGTGAATCCTCTCACCTCCCTGGACTCTGGCCTGTACCCCAGCTCTTGTGTGCATAAATAAATAAATCTTTAAAAAAAAGAATCTTAAACTGCCTCTTTCCCTCTAAGCCTTCTCTCTTTGCTGGGTTATCACACTCCAGCCCTTGTGGACCAGCCACACTCCTGGCCTTTCCTGTTTGTGCACATCTGCCTTCTCTGACCTTCTCAGGCCCTTTGATGACACAGGCCCAAGGAGTGGTGGGTCCCCACCCAAGGAGTCACCGTGGTCCTCCCCTGTGCCCAGACTCTGCTGTGAGGCATTTTCACATTTCACTCCACCTCATCTCTGTGCTTTCTGTGAGGCTCATGTTTATTTCCTACTGTATTCCTTAAAGTAGAATTGGCAGATAAAAGGGTTGGAACACTTTTATAGATTTAGTGGCATAGTGCCTGAGTACTCTTCAGAAAGCTCGAACCAATTAGAAGTGCCATTAGCAGTGATCAGTTGGACCTGTTTACCCCACATTCCTGGCAGTGTGGGGCCCTGCTTATTTGCATGCTAATTTGTTACTTAATTGGAAGTTGTTTTTTTTAAATGTCTCTCCTGCATTATACTTGTTCTTTATATACTATAATAGAAATAACTTGTATTGGCATTTGTGGGAATTTTCTTTATTCAATGATTGCTTTTACTTTGTTGAACAGAATTTTTTTTTTTTTAGTTAGATGAGTCAGAATTTGCAGCAGTTTGTGACTGGTTGCAAATGCTAGGTTTTTGGGGTCTAATGACTTGAATTTGAGTGATAAAGGAGGTAAACTTGTACTAACATAATTTATACATAATATATCTCCTCTATAATAAAGATAAGGGTAAAATTTTTTAATTGCTCTGATTCAGAACACTTCACATTTCTCTGGAATTTATGGTTTTCTAGAGGTGAGTACTTATCCGAGCATGTGTTCATCCTCACAACTCTATGAAGCATCATTTACTAACTTGACTTTGCCTTCTCCTGCTTCGGGCAGTTCTGCTCTGCCCTCCCCCTGGCCTAGGCTCACCAGGCCCACTCTGCAGCTGTTACTTCCATGGCCGCTGTGTTCCTTGCTGGCAGCAATAGCCTAGTGATATTTAATGTTCCTTTTTATAGAAAATGTCCCTGACTCTTGGAGGGAGAAAACCCTACAATGACAAGATGCTGAACTGATGATTGTCTGTAACTGTGGCCCCAAGGGTGATTGGAATCACAGATCCTTCATCTTCATCAGTTCCCATGTACACACCATGCACTTAGAAACCTTGTCACTTCATGCCTTACATACTGCATTTGTCTGCATTTGAGAAGTCATTACGGACATGAGGTCACCATGTGCCTCTGGGATGCTTTCCTGAGGGAATATGAGAGCGGTGCCCTGGAGCTCTGTATGCTATCCAGGAAACCAAGGACAAAGTCACTGCCAGACAGCAACTGCATCCTGCCTAGAGCCAGAAGTTGAGATTCTGCGATCCCTCTATTGTTTGTATATGAGGAAGACCAGAGCTTCAGACCCGAGGCAGGATAGCTAGTTAGTGGTTCTGTGGACTGAAATTCTGAGTTACCTAGACTAGTGTTCTCTCCGTACTCCAGCATGTCCTACTGTACCTGTAGACTTTTAAAGCCAATTGCTGGGCTCTTGTTGCTATGGTGTTCAAAAGTCATTTGTGAGAAAAAGTTCACTGTCATCCAGGACATGTGGCGTAGGAATGGGGATGAGGGCTTAAGGCCTGGGTCCAAAAAAACCAAACATTTTTTAAAAATCACATGAGTTATTGGAATTTATGTTGTCAAGTAATTATACGAACATGGTTTAAAATACCAAATATAACTTAAGAGAGCACAGGATGAAATTAACATATTGTATCTCATACCAACTCCTGTCTTCTTTAAGAGAACTACTTTTAACTCTTTCAGGTCTCTCTCTCTCTTTTTAAATTGTGTCTATTTCTTTTTCTTGATTTATCACTTGTAGACATTATTTGTTGGTTTTCTTACCTCTAAAATGAAGACTTAGCGTATATCCACCCCTTCTCTCCTACTAGGTATAGTCTTGTCATCATTTTTGGTTCTTCTTTTCCTTTCCTTTGTAATTCAATGTGCCAGCAGCTTTTATAACTTATTTTATCTACAGAGACAGTATCTTCTTGACTCCATCCCCATCTGGAGTAGTAAATTATGGCTTGGGGTAAAAGTTGGATAAGTTTATGATTCCACTTAGAGGTCTGGGGGCAGTTGGGCTAGAAGTCTCCTGGTTGTATATGTTCTGTATAAGTAATCAGCTGTTCCATGTTTTTCTCATGTACCACAGTTAATCCTAGGATAATTTAAAGTGTTTTATTTTGGATTTTTCCATAATCTTTTGCTTTTTTTATCTTTTACAGAAATAATTATCTTCCTTCAATATATGACAATGAAAATACAGAAGAAAGAGAAGCAAGTAAGTGGTTACATGTCTTTAAAGTGAGTGCATCCAGCATACACGGGTATTTTTTTTTTTATTACCAAGAGAGATGCTGACAATTTTGAGTCATCCTTTAGCTTTATGTGGTTATCCTGCTACCTCCGTTTCCCATTTCCACATTGTAGCTGAGAACTATTTTGAATGACTTAATATTTGCATTTTTACTTATATCATTTCCAGGTAGGAATAAATAATAAATAAAACAAAAAGTGTGTATTGCAATGTTATTCCAAATTATATATGTGAATGAGAAGCTTTTCCTTCCTTGGAAGAGCTTCAGATTATAATAAAAGAGATATTGGATCAATTCTATATTTTTCCTTTTTGATGTTTGGTTAAATTGAAAATATTCTCATTTATCTAATTCTTATTTATAAGAAAATTTCCTTCCTAGAGAAAATTGTGAGTAGGAAGGATGTGGACAGCAACTGTTGGACATTTGGTTTATGGACAAGATGGGGAATTGATAAAAAACCACTTGATCCACATGACCCATCCAGCCGGATCATTTTCTTAGCTGGATCATTTTCTTAGCTGGTACCGTAGTGCATATTCAAGGGAGCACAAAGACTCCACCCAGTGTGACCCTGGGAGGTGGGTTAGGGGACCTGTCTCTGCCTCTTAAAGAGGCTGTCTCCAATTGCTGGTTTTCGCTTTTGCACAACTAAAGGACAACCCGGCAATGGGGGAGCTATGAATCCCTGCCTTTCACTGGGACCCTATACAAAGGGTTTGGATGGAACCAACTGCTTTCCTCCCCAGTTCACATCTGGAGTGCATGGGATAGTGAGAAAGCTGACCTAGGGCTATGGTTATGTGGGTTACCCGCTGATCTGTCACTGGTGGCAGGTCCTTGTGAAACCAAAATCTGTTTTGGGAAGTAATTGACTCTCCTGCTGTCAATTCTTATAGGAAAGGCAGTGGCTGTATACAGCCTATACACCATTTGCTTCCTGTTCTGGCTCCTATGGAGTTATCAGTTGGTAGACAGACACTATAGAGAATATAGCAGTTCCATCTGACAGGTGTTTATCCCATCGATATAATCAGACAGATGTGCAAAACTGGCTGTGAAAGAGCTTTCATAGTAAATTTCATAAAGCTGCTTTGTTTGTAATAGCAAAAATGCAAAAGGCCCTAATGTTCCTACAAAAGGTGACTGTTTTTCATACACACCACCCAGTGGAATATTCTGCCACCATTAAAAAGAACACATTACAGAAGAGAACTCCAGTTCTTCAAAATATTAGCATTTATGCTACATGAATGCATTTATATTTCTTAAAACATTTTATATTTCTTAAACATTCTTTTAGGCTAATTTTTATTTCAATAAAAGGTTTCACTCTAACATTATAGTTATATAGACATATATATAATAAGTTATTTGTTACTGCAAAATGAATTAGGAATTTTTTCTTTGGAGATTTTTATGGGTTCATATCAAAATCCTTGTATGTTAGCCAGCTTCAGTTAGATGGATTTTCATTTTGGACCTAACAATAATATTGATGGTTTTTATTTAAAAGTTAATGTTAGATTTGGTGGAAGAGGAAGTTAGTGAAGTAAAGCCATTTTTAGGGGGAGTTGATCCTGTTCCTCTGACAGTTAGTGGTGATAGGCTGCCATAGTGATGATTGAACTGCAAGAATTTGCAAAGCATGAAAACAGAAAATTAAATTCATGCGAAAGTAATGCACAAGCTTGTGTATGCGAGCCTGGCATAGAGGAAGACATGTTCTGGAATAAATTTGAGCTTTGATTTCAGTAGAACAAAACTGAAACTTTAACTCCACTCACTTAGTTGGGTGACTTCAGACAAGTTCAGCCTCATTTTTCTGTCACTTAAATGGGAACACTCAGTTATGCCTCACCAGATATTGATGAGGATTAATTGATTAAATGTTTAAAGGATTGATGAAGTACTTGGCATTTAGCATGTCAGTGGCAAGGAGATCATAACTATAACATTAGCCATCAAACTTTGTTCTTTGTCTTAATATGATTTTAAGGTGTTAGAATGAGCAGCAAATAAAACATCTGTGTTTTAAAAACCTGGGTTTTTTTCTTTTCTCTGGAGAAAAATGACAAAATACATTCTGATCTTGAAAATTCCTTGTTTTCTTGTCAAAAATTTTATCAAGGTAAGTTAAACTGAGATATTGTACAAGTTAATAAAAACTCATAAAAAATAATCATGCTTTTTATCAACCAGAGAGTTGGGCATCACAAGAATGGGATTTGGAGATTGACTTTGTATAACTTGAGGAAGTAAGAAAAGTTGACTTTAAGAAAACATTTAAATATGTACCACTCACAGGATAATACAGTCTTTTATTAAAAAATAAACTACTTCTAAGAATTTTTAAAAATTTCAATATACATTTTTAAAAAAAATCATTTATGTATAGAAGAACTGGGGTGTAGACCAGGGGTTGGGGAGGTGAGAGGATTCACCAGAGGCTGAGTGGGGAGCAGAACAGGCAGATCTGCTGAAACACACTGCTGAGGGGAGCAGCGGGCCAGGCAGGAGAGGTCTGCTGCGCCATGTGGGTCCCCTCCCTGGCCGGGGATCAAATTCAGTCCATAGAGATGTTAGCACTGAGACTTAACCCCTGTGACACTAGGGAGGTCAAAGTTTTAATGTATTTTAATTCCTAAGATAACTAAGCAGTATTAGACAGGAAAAAAATTAAAGAAATGAAATGGGTGTTCATCATTGAAAACCCTTATAGCACTACTGAAAATATTTCTTTGTAAGGGGACATATCTTAATGTTAGCAATACAGACCCGTGATATGGAAATAACAAGTAAAATTAAAACTTAGAGCTGTGACCGGAAGGTGAACTCAGATTTGTAGTAATAAGGAGAACCTTCTCTCCTACTGGAACTCAGGTCAGGAGAGCCCTTCATTCCTGGTCCTCTAGCAAATGAAAAGGTAGGAAGATTTTTTTTTTTTCTTCAGGGATGCTGTAGAACTCTCAAAGACCTCCCAATAACTGGACCCTGTACCCTTTCCTAGTGTGAACATGGATATAATTTATTCACAAAACAAATACTTGTTTTTTAGCATCTGATCTTCAGGAAATACTTGAGTGTCTCCTTGGGACCATCAACAATAGTAACTGAAAGTTACTTCTTTTTCTTAAGAAGTGCATAGTGTAGTTCAGTTACAAGCAAGCAGTTACAGAAGGGAGTGGCATATGCTTCAAAAGAGCCAGGGTTTTTATATTGTGGGTGGAGCACTGACATTCTAGAATTGGACAGTTTAGGGGTCCGGAGATTGTCAGTTCCACCAAAGAACTTGAGAGTGGTTTGAAAGAGGTGAGCCAGGTTTTGGTCATGTTGCTGCTTAGCCCCCAGGATGAAAGCTTGGGAGGGAACAGAATAGTCTGTGGTGGTGTTCAGTGTAATACCCACACAGCGTTAGTCAGGGAGAGAAGAAAGTCTTAGAGTAGGGCCCTAAATTTTGAGTGGTGACTGGAGATGAACTAGGATAAAAAAAACATTGTAGATTTAGCTGGCCACTAAATTCCCAAAAGATTTGATCTGTGCTGCTCTACCAGCGGGAGTGAGACTCGACATGTTACCTCCAGTGTAGAGCATGAGATGATGACCCACAGTTCAGAGAGGTGGGAGAGAAAGAAGAGCAAAATTGGTAATACGGAGAGTAAATTGTTTCCACCTCACCCTACAAAGGTAAATTCTAGTGAGACCTTCCTTGTCTTTGGTGGTCATTGGAAGGCTTTTTTCAACACTGAGACAGAGGGATAGTTAGTAAATGACCCAGGAGAACCAAGGTTCTAAACAGCCGCACCCTGGAATCATGTTTCAGAAACACTCAAAATAGCCTGCTTCTCCCTCCCTCTTCAAAAAAAGAAATTTGAGTATTAAAATTTCCCCCTATTTTTTGATATACCACAACAGGTGTTTTTGTTGTCCTAATTCATTTTGTGTTCTGAAATATAACTCAAGAGCCCAGAGTAAAGTGACCAGGATGGGAAAAGAAAAGTTAATGAGTTATAAGTCTTCTAGGCAAAGGTTGAGGACATGCAGTGGTTTGGGTGAAAATGATGAAAAATAAAGTAGGGGTGGCTAGAAATTTTAAAAAAATTCTTACTTCTCAGGCCTCCCTGGTGGTGCAGTGGTTTAAGCAGCGCACTGTGAAGCAAACCGCAGCCACTGCAGCACGAGTTCGATCCCTGCCGCAGGCCAGGGAGGTGACCTACACGTTACAGCAGACCTCTCCTGCCTCGCCCGCTGCTCCGCTCAGCAGTGTGTTTCAGTTAGTCTGCCTGTTCTGCTCCCCATTTTTGTCTGGTGAATCCTCCCACCCCCCACCCCCCCAGCTCTTGTATGCATAAATAAATAAATCTTTAAAAAAAATTCTTATTTCTCAATTTAATGTATCTAAAGCACTAGGCAGTATGGCAAAGTGGTCAAGAGCCCTGACTCTTGCTTGAAATCAGGAGTCAAACCTGGATTCAGATCTTTACTACTTACTAGTAGTATGACTTTGGGCAAGTTGTTTAACCTTCTGAGAGTCTATAAATGGAGTCGTAGTTGGAACTAATATTATGCCTCTTGGAGTTGTATAGATGACATAACCCATTTTTTTTTACATAATCCATTTAAGAAACAGTATGCTGCCTAATACTCAGTCCTTAATAAAACCAACTATTATTACCATTTCTAACAAGTATTTTATCTTTAAAGTATCAAAACAGTTCTGAGTACTCAGTAGTTGTAACTAAAAGGTCGAGATACAGAAAAGAACCATTCCATATCTACGTATACAGTATTCCTGACTCCAAGTTTTGATGTCACCTGGACCTTTGCATGTTGTCATAGGGGCTAAAGTTGGCCTAAGTTCCAGGTTCAGGGCTCTGCGAGCCCAAAATTACAATAAAATTACAGATGGGCTAATCATAAAGAGATAGAAAATAGTTTTATTCACTCTGCATGTTTCTGTTGAAAAATTCTCCATGTGGCCTAGAAAATATTGCAGAAAAATTCTAGAAGTCTCTTCTGGCTGGATTGGTGGAACAAGCACTTTACCTTTTGCAGATTAGGACGTTGAGTCACTCTGAGGCGTTGGTTTGTCCAAAGCCATAGTTGCTTGGAAGTAGAACGCATAGTTCTGAACACAGACACATGCTGAGTGTTCTTTTTCCTCTCTTCTGACTCTTCCTTGTCAGCGTCTTGAATTCTTTACAGTTGACTTGACTAAGGGGCTTTCCCAGGATTGTTACAGATTGATAATTTTGAGCCAGAGAAACAGTTAAGTTTATTAGTTTGCATTGTCAGGTGTTTTTATCAGTCACCCCTCTCCATTTCATCTTTGTGTTCTAGGCATTCATCTCTACCTAAATTGCCAATGTAATACAGAATATTGCTGGTACGTTGTGGTCCATCATCTCCAATCTGTTCTTTAGGCTCATTTTCAGAGTGGTGATTTATTGTCCTTGGTAGAAGCTGAAGCAAAGACTTTTATTTAGGCTCTTTGCTTCCCCTCCTCCCCTACCCCCTCCACCCTCACCTCTTACCCTGGCCTTAACACACAGTGAAGAATTTATTTTTTTGTCTTATACTTTTATTTATATATTTATTTACTTAGTTTATTCATGCACACAAGAGCTGGGGTACAGGCCACAGTCGCGGGAGGTGAGCGGAGTCACCAGAGACAGTGGGGAACAGAACAGGCAGATTAACTGAAACACACTGCTGAGGGGAGCAGCGGGGAGGCAGGAGAGGTCTGCTGCGCCCTGTGGGTCCCCTCTCTGGCCGGGGATTGAACTCGAGCTGCTGTGCCGCGAATGCTTCACCGTGCAGCTCTCAACCTGCTGTGCCACCAGGGAGGCCCTGTCTTAATACTTTTTAATCCTCACTGGTTATATTTTTCAAACTCCTGATAAGGCGCCTTAAAAATAAAAACATTTCTGGTGGATATTGACTTTCTAAATTAAAATTTTATATTTTTTATTATTCATAACTGTCTTTTGGGTATACTTCCCCTTTTTCAGCATTGACTAATTGTACTGCGTGTCTTGTCTCCCTTCTCCCTGGAGGACATCCCCGCTCATCTACACCTAGTATAACCAGGGCAAATCGCTCGGTCTTTCTGAACTGATTATCTTAGCTGTAAAATGAGGTAACCTTTTATGATTCCTGTAGGAGGACTTGCGGGGACATATGGTTGATGTTTACAGTGTTACAAAGAGCTCTAGCAGACCTTTCCCTAAAATGGTTGTACACACCACCACATCTAACAGTTCTAACCAAGTCTTCGTGCTGGTCTATAACTTAGTTATCGTTGGGGTTCCCTGAGATGTCCTACAATGCACCAATGAGATGAGCTTTTGCTGGAGGGTTCAGATTCAAGCACCTCTGCTCACCATGTCTTGGGCACATCATTCAACATCAGTAACCTAACCTCATGCACGTCTGAGTGTGTTCATGTGATACGTGTCCAATAAAAGCGAACTGTTGCGGTCGTTGACTACCTAGTTACCACCACCTACCTCCATCTGCCCCAGCCCCTGCAAAAGAGACCTTGATGAGCAGTAGTCACGGAAAAGAGGATCCCTCTTTGACCTACAGAGTGCTGTCTTGGTAAAATTAGATCTTGTCCGTGTTGTCTTTGAAAGTCTCTTTAATATATCAGGAGTACTCACAGCCTAACTGGATACCTATTACTCCAGATACCTATTGGTGTCTTCTTGCCTTGAATTTTCTTTTTATTGTAAAATAACATACAAATCTGAATCTCCTTTTAAGTTTCTTGGTTCCTCCTTTTCCAAGCCATCTTAAATACTGAGTCTACAATGAGGTATTCAAATGAAGTGGTTTTTGTTTGTTTTTTGTTTTTCAAATCAGTGAGTTTTCCAAAACAACCAATTCCCTCTGGACTTCGGCTCATTTATGAGGCTGGACTTTTATTTATAAGAATAAAAATCCTTTTATGTTTTTCCCTCAGATTCAGTGTTAGGTTTGGTGATATTAGAGTAGGAACGGGAACTAGAGAAAACAGAAGGGGAAATATGTAGCTGAATTTCGCACTCTCTTTATACCCATGTTAGGCCAGGAAGCCTGACTACAGATTGGGGACCAGAACACTGGAGGGAAACTGCACCGCCTGGGCTAGCAATCCACGCCCTTTAGCACATGCCGGGCATCTTGTGAGGGGGGCAGGCTATTCCCAAATGGTGCTTTTCCTAAGCCACCACCCAAAGATGATTTGCGCCATCTTCCTGGAAAACCTGTTTGCCCCTTCAGGCTCCCTGTAAGCTGTTCCTTTGTTCCACATCCAGCACAGTGTGCTGTTCTGTAGCTAGCCACCCACGTTACTATCTAATTGTCACCAGCCCTAGTTTATGAAGTGACAGATGTACTTTGCGATACCAGACATGAAAATACAGATATAACTTCTGTTTCCAAAACAATTGTTTCCTTAAAAGTAGTCCCCTTGGGAGACTGCCTTTCTTTGATGGTCTCCCAGAACAACCTGGAAACCTTTCCAGGGTTGCCTATAGTACCTGTGACACGGTCTTTCCAATGGCGTTTATCCCAACGAAATTTTCTCCCGTAGGCAGATTTTTGTAAGAGGCCAAGGTTAACTGCCATTGAGTCTTAAGTTAGATGGTCATATAGGAGATCATATTTAGCAAAATAAAAGACATGGTTTTCAATAATCAGGATTTTCTTGTGGAAAAGCTGACCAACAGGTGTTGATGCTGCTTGATAATATGTGAGAGCAAAGATCTGGAAGAGAAAAACAACCCACTGAATGTGACCCTGCACCCCTGTTACAGCCTTTCTTGGGGAACACATTTGAACAGTAACTTTTGTGAATTAACCGTAATGCATGCTGTTCTGGGTCAGAACAGTGTACTGAGGCTTTTGTACCTGTGAGTGACATCTAGAGGTGTTTTGTAGTAGACTTTTGTGTTTGTCTGTGAACGTGGAACGTAAAAGGTGATTCAGATTTCTGTGTGTAATCCTTCAGGTTTTTACATATTAATGTCTTAAATAATATGCAAATACAACTTGGTAAAAATCCGTAACAGCGAAGGTAAAAACCAAATAATGCGTGTCTTCTTTGCCACACTGTACCCTCAAGGCCTGAGCACATTGGGGAATAACACACAGTGGGAGCTAGTGAGCTGGGAACAAGTCCACACGTGCACGCTTAGTAACGCTCTTGGTGTGACGCGCGCCATGAAAGGGTAACGTGCTCCTTTCTTTCTCTTTTACAGTTGTCAAGTTTAAGAGTTGTGAATCACTCCCCGATGTCTGATGCCTCTGTCAATTTTGACTACAAATCCCCCTCCCCCTTTGACCGCAGCACTGATCAGGAAGAAAAAATTGAAGATGTTGCCAGTCGCTGTCTGCCCCAGAAGGACCTGTATGCCGCTGAAGAGGAAGCGGAGACCCTTTTTCCTAGGAAAATGACATCCCATAATGGGCTGGAGGACAGTGGAGGAGGAGGAACTGGAGTGAAGAAGAAACGGAAGAAGAAGGATCCAGGGGAGCAGGAGGGGGCAGCGAGGGGAAGCAAGGACAGGGAGCCCAAGCCAAAGAGGAAGCGAGAGCCTAGAGAGCCAAAGGAGCCCAGGAAGGCCAAGGAGCCCAAGAAGCCCAGGGAGCCCAAGGAGGCCAAGGAGCCGAAGCAGAAGGATGGAGCCAAGAAAGCGCGCAAGCCCCGGGAGGCCTCGGGCACCAAGGAGGCCAAAGAGAAGAGGAGCGGTGCTGACTCCGCGGCCAGGACGAAGTCCAAGAAGGCCAGGTGCGTCCGTTTGTCCCTGCTCTGAGCATTGGGCTTGCTTGGGCCTTACTTCAGCCCCTACACATACATTCACTGCTTTCAGCCAAGATGGACCTCCTAATGAGTGAGAACCTTCAACTGGCTCTGTCATTTCTTGCCATTCCTTTTGGATTAAGGAGAATTAAAATACGTGAGCAGGCGCGGGTGTTAAGGGACATCCCTGGCGTGCTCAGGGAGGGCGGCAATTCTGGGGACAGCAGGTAGAGTGGCAGAGGGACCGCCGCCAGGAGGGTGTGCGTGCAGTCCGGGTGCTGGTGGGGCCTGCAGCCTGGGGGCGCCGTGGGCTTAGCGGGGTTCCAGCAGAAGGGGCTGCTGAGCTTCCATAGGCCGCAGGCGCCGCAGTGCAGGGCTGCTCCTGGTCTGCCTCTCATCCAGTAGCTGACAGCAGCAGGTGCTCAGGAGACGCTGGGTGACCGGGGCCAGCAGAAAGCACGGGGACGGTCGTGCAGGTGGTGCCGGGGCCTAGCACCGGAGACCGCCGCATCCATGTGCACTCTGCCCAGCGGGGAAACGCTTGTCATCTGCGAGCAGAGGCTTTAATTCTTCCTATCAGAGTATTTAGACTATTTGAGGAAATACAGAAGAAGACACTCTAGAAGGAAATCTAAGTTTCCAGAACCTAAGTGCAGGGCCGGACCTCAGACCGGGGCACCCACCGAAGTGGGGGACCGACCGGACTCCCGACAGCCAGGTGAGGTGCTGTCAGACCCGGTGGGGCCAGGCCCAGTCGAGGGAGGTTTTAGAGAGCGTTTTAAGTGGTGTGTGCTGTGACTCGGGCTTTACTGTGTGGTGAGCTCGATTTTGTAAGGGCAGTTTGTTGGGACCAGACGGATAACCGCCTGACCTGAGTAAAACGACCATCTCATACCCACTCCCTTCTACTTGGCGGGGGATTTCGTCTTTTCTCCATCACAGAGAGTAGGGTGGGAGCCTACTGATTTGCAGAGAATGGACCGAAACTACTTTACCGAAAGTCAAGAGAAGGAGGTGGGCTCAGGCTCCTGACTCAGGTGTGACGTGCAGGCTTGTTTCTCCGTGAACTCGGTGTGTGATCTGCTCTCTGGTGGACTGAGGTCGTTGGGCAGGTTTCTTTCTCTGCCAGTATCTTTCATCTCCAAATTACTTTGGAGAAACTAAACGGTTCTTCAGGGTAATAGCATCTGTGGTAGGAGAATCAGAAGTGAGCTAGTATGGTGACGTTTTTTGGTTATTACAGAAAAGAAAGAAGAATCCTTGAGGAGAGTGTTTTAAAATTAAGGTCAGTCTCACAGCCCAGGGAAGGAGTTTGAGGTCTGTGTGAAAGGTAGCAGAAAGCCGTCGGTGTCTGAACTCACTCAGCCATTGCTGGTAGCTCATGCTCGGATGCAGCCAATTTCACCTGCGTCTCCTACTTACATAAATGAATTCACGTTTACTTTGTGGACGATGTGAAACCAGTTCGTGTAGATGTTGCCAGAGACTACGCTGTGGGACAGTGAGGAAATTCACAAAACAAGTTGGGTATCCAGTGTGTATGTAACAGTATTACGGTAACCTGATTTCATCTAATGAATGATCATAATTAAGTCATTCATAATTAAGTCATTAAAGCATAAAGGAGTTGGAATAGTGCTCAGTGTTTTCAGGGATTGCTGACTTGGAGGGCAGCAGACCCTCTTGAGGGTTAGAAATCTAGGCAGTAGGCCTCCCTGGTGGCGCAGCGGGTTGAGTGCCACACTATGAAGCATCCGCGGCACAGCGGCTCGAGTTCAATCCCCGGCCATGGAGGGGACCTGCGTGGCGCGGCAGACCTCTCTGCCTCGCCCGCTGCTCCCCTCAGCAGTGTACTTCGGTCCATCTGCCTGTTCTGTTCCCCACTCTGTCTTTGGTGAGTCCTCTCACCTCCCACGACTCTGCCTGTACCCCAGTTCTTGTATGCAGAAATAAATAAATCTTTAAAAAAAAAAAGAAAGAAATCTAGGCAGTATCCATTGAGGATGCGGACAGACAAATAGGGCTAATTATCTCTTTAGAAATGTGGGCAAGTTGCACGAGACTTTGTTTTGTAGGAGAGACTTGTAACGTGCTAGTGTTCTTTGTAGACCAGATAGGCTCTCGACTGTTGAGCCTTTCATTTCTTATCCTTTATATGTTTAAGTAGCTTTGGTTCCTTTAATTAATGATCCCAGTGGTGAGAAGCAATTTTAGTTCTAAAAGGACATTCATCGACTTAAAAAATATATGGCAGTAATTAAATCTCAGTTTTTGGTGCTCTTTGGTTTGCTCTCCTAGAGAATGGCTCAAGTACATGTTTTGATCTGAGCAGTTCATGATTAGAGCCTGAGTAATACATGATGGTCACAAATGGTTCTTCAAATGCTTGCATTTTTGTAGGAGCACAGTTGATTTAAGGGCTTCCGGTCTTCTTGCCAATTGCCAACTGATAATCTTTCTGAAGCACTGTTGTTATTGTTCATAGTTGTTGGTAAATCAAACTTCTTCTTACCCTCTCAATCCAGATCTGTTGGGAAATAGTTAACAGAGATGGAGATGCACTTGCCAGCTTTGTTATGGATAGACTGGATTGAAGAAGTCCACTGTCCCTGTGGCCAGAATGTACTCCTTGTACTCGCTCAGTTGAGGTTCCGCATCAGAACTGCAGGCAAGTCCTTGAAGCAGAGGGAGGACACCGGGGTATGCGCCCCTGATTTTCCCAGTCTCACGTGTCTGGAAGGTCCCAATCAGAGAAGGGAGAGTAGTTTGAAGAAGAGCCAAAAATATGTTTCTAATATTGTTCGTTCCTTGGGAGTAAAACATGGTTTTTCTCATGAAAACATGAAGACAGGAAAAGGGGATTCCTGCTAACAGTTTATACCTGCTTAGACATTTCTTATTGCTCCTACTTGCCTCTAGAACAAAATCCAGACTGCTTTTTCTGTTATTCACACCCTTTGGGGTTTCTCCTTCTCCCCCTCTCTGAAAGCAGGTTAGCTACCAAGATTAATCTCATTAGCCCTTCAGGGGACTTGACTTATTTCTACTTTGGATTGCTGTAGCTCTTTCTCCCAGTCATCCTGCCCCTTGTCCTTCTCCGAGAATCCAGTTCATTCCATTCTTCAGTTCCGAGTGCACGTCCAGTTTCTCCAGAGTGTCCCCAAAGTAGTATGCCAGTGTGTCTCCTCTGACTTCCGTCGCTGTTGGAGTTGCACTTTGCATTAGGATCACAGACTTTCATACCCAGGAGAGCTGCAAGGGCTGGTCCAGCCATGTGGTACTGCAGCAGAGGGGCTGGAGACGCACAGAGCAGTGCCTTCTTCACAAGGGGGTGTCCTCGGCGCAGACCTCCCGGTTCTGAGTCTTGTCCATTACCCTCTGCTGTCGTTATAAGCAGTTGTTCTCCTCAGTGTGTGACTCACCACTTCAACAAAAGCTAAGTACTGGAGATCAGGACCACTGTGCTTTGTGCCTGGCCCTTTGGGTTGTTCTTTCTCAAGTCAGGAGCAGAGCATTTTGTATTATATCTGCTCAATAAAAAAACAATATGACTAGCCCTAGTACCTATGCTTCAACTTTTTACCCATTTGTTTTGGCTTGTCAACCCGAGGCAGACTTTTCTCCCAAATTCAGTAAGCTTAGTAACGTCCTGAAAGAAAGGGTTTTCCTTTCCTGGTTTTCATTTTTGATGGTTGCCTCTAGAAAGTTAAGCCCTAGAGCTTGTGATTATGTAACTATTTGAGCCTTGAGTCGGCTGTTAGCTGTGATGTGGGAAGGGTAGTGAGATTTGGTCATCTCTCTTTTGCTCACCATTTGAAGGTCAATCACCTCTTTTTGTTTAGAGTGCAAATTATTACTGAGTCTAGACTTAAAAGTATTTGGTGACAGGGTTCTTTTTGCTGGAAGACCTGTTTTTACATTCTGATCATGTATTAGAAGAAAGAAGACAAATACAAAGATATGTATGACTTCTGAGTAGCAGCCCCATGCTTGGAAGCCACTGGACTTTATGTTAAAGAGGGAAGAAATCTAAATGACCATGGCAGAGACCCACCTCTGAAGACTGAACTAAGTCTCCATTTCTTTTTCTCTGAAGCAACAATAATGGTGCCCTGAACACCCAGGACTTCTTAAGTTAGCCCTTAGAAAATAGACTTTTACCTAATCTACAAGGAAACAGATACTAACTAATAATAATGCTTGATAAATTTATCCAGTCTTATTTTTACTGCCTTCTGTGTGCCTCATTTTGTTTATGAGTACTTCCACTGGGAGTGGGATAGTGAGAAAGGAAGGTGTCACAGAAAGCATCTGTGAGGCCATCATTGAAAAGCCTTCATGAGCTAGAAAAGTAGCCTTGCAAATGTTCAAACACAGGTAAAATATAAACGAATGAAAGAATGCAGTACAACTGTCCATAGGGTAACTGAAAGGATTTAGAGAATTAAGAGTGTTTCATTTCTGGTCTGAGGAGACCCTTGAAAAAGGAGGAGAGTGTTGAGCCTGGTTATTAAAGGAATTAATGAGAAAAGGCTTATAGCAAAAGGACCATAAGGCATTGAAATAAATGGCAGCTGAAGCAAATTTTTATTTTCCCTTCACCAAATTGTAATGCCATGGCAGAAAGAATAGAGGGGAGTAGATTCTTCGAAGATGAGACATGTGGCTGAATTTCTTCTCTGAAATGCTTTGGTATGAGAAATCAAGGTCTGAACGCCAGGTGTACATGTGGCTAATGGGGCATCTTTGCTTTTTTGATTCTTTCACTTGTCTTAACTAGAGAAAGAAGTACATGCACAACTGAATGGATTCACATATTCGTAATACCTTTGTGCATTCACACGTGTTTTTAACACATATTAGAAAACATACCTTTATAATGATGCCTCCAATTCAGATTCATTCCACAGTATCTTTCTTTCTTTCTTTCTAGCATTTCCTATTTGCATCTTCCCACTTCCTTAGTGAGAGTCCCAGCTCCTAACACAAACACACTTAATCATTTGCTTAACCCTATACCTGTCTAAATGTCTTTAGAATTGCTTCACCCATATACATACCAAAAAGAGTTCAGGATTTGGTTGCTGGTTCTCCCCACTTCTCCAAAATGCTGTGCTAATAAGTTAATGACAATTTTTTTTTATTGCCATTCAATGTGGTTTGAGCTTGTTTTCATCTTTAGTTTATTATTTCTTAATATGCTTGTAAGAATCAAGTCTACATAAAAAGTATGTACTCAGGGGAGTGTTACTCTGTCCTGTATTCCTTATCCCATTCCCTCCACCTAGCCCTTGTGATAATCATTGATTCTTGGTTTATCCATCCTGTGTTTCTTTTTATAATATTAAAAAATACATATTTTCCCTTGATTCTGACAAACTATGGCATGTTATACTTGTTTGCCCTTTGCTTTTTTCACCTAACAATATTTTTCACTTAACAATATATATTAGAAATCATTTCCTATCTGTCCATAGAATTTTTTCTTAGTCCTTTTTATAGTTGCATAGTATTTTCCATTACATATATCCCAATATAGCATTACTTATATCTTAATTTATTCAGTCAGTTGTATTTGTAGTTTTCATTGTTTTGTAATTACCAAATCATGCTTCAGTGAATAGCCACAGGCATATGTAGTTTAATATTTTGTGGAGGTGTGTCTTGAAACTGTATTCCTTTAAATGGAATTGCCCAGTTAAAAATAATATGCATACGTGGTTTTGTTACATATTACTTGGCCACTATTTTTGAGAACTGGAACTTCAAGGAGCAAACAATTGTAGACTAAGTCTGCTTATAGGTATAGAAGTTGGAAGTTCAGTTGTCCTTATTTGTCCAAACTCTCAACCGTAAGCTTTTCAAAACCTACTCCAAAGAGGGTGAAAAACGATTCTTCTAGTCTTCCTGCAGAAGGAATTCAGGTGATACATTTTTGATGTCCTATATGGAAGTTCCACTTAAAATCTTACAAGGGGGGCCTCCCTGGTGGCGTAAGGGGTTAAGCACCATACTATGAAGCATCCACGGCCACTGCAGCATGAGTTCAACCCCCGGCCAGGGAGGGGGCCAGGGAGGGGGCCAGGGAGGGGACCTGTATGATACGGCAGACCTCACCTGCCTCCCCGCTGCTCCCCTCAGCAATAAATTTCCATGGATCTGCCTGTTTTGCTCCCACTCAGTCTCTGATGATTTCTCTCACCCCCATCCCCCACCACTGGCCAGTACCCTAGCTCTGGTATGCGTAAATAAATGAAATCTTTTTTTTTTTTTTTTAAATAAAAGCTTACAAGGAATCCTTTCTTCCTGATATTTGTCTGTTAGAAGAGCTCCAAGAAGCTTTTTTGGATCTCAAAATTGATTCTGTTGCCAAAGGTAACCTCCAGAAAAGCACTTTGAAGATTTCCCAGGTAGAGTATCTTCTTATTTAACCCCAGATAAGTGAGCAGGTCTCACCTGGTGTTTTCCTATTTTACTGACATATATTTGAGATAGTATTCCCTTAGCTCCACTCTAGTTATATTGCCCTAGGCTTAACTTAGAACAGCCTCATCATAGCTCCTCCTTAATTTCCTTATTTAACATGTTTCTGAAAACACAAAAGGCAATTGTATAAAAGGCTTGTAGTAAAGTTTCACATTTTGAGCAGGTTCTACTTTTGAATTGTGGTTTGAGCTTGGTTTTAAGTATGTGACACAATGAAGCATGTTTCCAGGTTTTAAATGTATCAATATACATGTGTTCATATAATATACCTATATTATAAGTATATAATTATAAATGAAACTATATACACAAAAATTTAATATTATAAAGTTCTATTTAGTAGATAGATCAAACTGATTTAAGAATTTGTAGGAGATTAAATGGAGCTTTGACCCTGTCATTATTTTGATGACTTTTGATATATTAATTAGCTCTAAATTTGTGTCTAAAAAATTAAGCCCAGGCCTTCTTTGGTTAAGAGATCTGTTAAGGAATAAAACAACACAAAACTGGATTTGTGATTTTTCTGTATGAAAATTTTATTCTGTTTTTGTGTCATTGGAATGTTTTGTTGCTGGTCTTTTGGTCATTAATTGATGATTTAAATAATATTGAAAGAGTTCTGAAGTTTTAAATTTTGTCACAAGAGGTGCTGAGTTTTAAGTTGGAAATGATGTAAAAAGCAGCAGGCCATGAGCGTCAGAAGAGCTAAGAATGAACTTCCACTCTGCTGCTGACTTTGGGGACTTTGCTGCTTTCAAACCTGTTTCTTCATGTGGAATATGAAGATGATCTGTCTTGACTTCATCCTGGGGTTGTGGTTTTAACAACTGTTTGAGACACAGATGCGTAGCGCTCTGTGGAATATAAATTACTGTACAGTTTTCTTAGTGATAGGTCACATAGTATGACACAAGTACTCCAGGTGAAAATATTTTAGAACTGTTTTACTTTAGTCTCCCTAAATTGATGCTTTTGCTTTTTCCATCTGCTTCTCGCTTGTAAAAAATGTATAATCCTTGAAAATAGCAGACCCCTTGAGTTGAATTTCCTCATGTTGGATCAAAATAATTTTTAAAAGAAGCTTTTCCTAGTAGGCAGAGAGGCAGGTCTTGGGGAGTCGAAGAGGGTTAATTCTGTGCTGAACTGGTTGGGGATCTGTGAGGGGTAAAGGGTGTTCAGAACAGAGGCAGGTGATTCAGCAGTCAGTACTGGTTGGTATTCCTGCTACTTGTTCATCATGCTGGATCTCCTGTCTCTAAACAAAACCACTGGTTGGCCTACACCTTTCAGTAACGTACAGTGGAGGACACCAGTAAATTTTTAGTTATTTTTAGTAATGGGGTGCTATTGTTTGACATCCTTGTTAAAATTTTGACAGCACAGGAATTCTCCTTCAGGTTCAGTCACTGCAGCTCTCACCACCAAAGCATCCGTACACCACAGACCGTGTGCCCTGCCGACTCTTCTTCCTCCCCTTTTGAATGCCTCAGATCTGTGACATCAGTAGTTTTGGCTCCTTCCTCACTGTCTACATTCTGTCACCTGCCAACGCTTACTGGTTCTTCTTCTGCTGAGTCTTTTCAGATTGTTTTATCTTTGCGCTTTCGTTGATTATATCTAGCCAGGGTCTTTATTCCTTCTTGTTTAGGCTTGCCATCATGGCCCTTTTCACACAGAATGGAGTCTGAACTCTCCAGTCTGGGTGCCTGGAGTACTCCATCATGTAGTTCTTCTTTCTGCTCACTTGCCCTTCGATTCTAGCCACACAGTTACAGCTGTCTTTTACTAAATGTGCCCTTAACACTCTTCCACCCCCCAAGAATGCTGTGGTGGTTAAGAACATGTCTGGGTTCAGTTCTTTTCTCCATCATTTGCAAGCCAAGTTATCCTGGAAGTCTAACTGAACTGCACTGTGCCTCTTGTTAAGATGAGGAAAGTAGCACTGTCTGTCAGCGTTGTCAGAGGTCAAGAATATAATCCATTTCAAGGGCTTAGAGAATTGTGCCTATATGCAGTGTTAAATAAGTGTTCGCTGCAATAACTCTTCGCATTGTTATTATTTCTGTCTTCCGTCAAAATTCCATGTATATCCCCACTCAGATGATTTTCTGAAATCTCTAACGAGGTACCCATTGGTATGTATATATTGCACCCACCTGTCCAATAAGCATTCATCAA
This sequence comes from Galemys pyrenaicus, assembly GCA_019455555.1. Lineage (NCBI taxonomy): Eukaryota > Metazoa > Chordata > Mammalia > Eulipotyphla > Talpidae > Galemys > Galemys pyrenaicus. The sequence continues at coordinate 5,189,272 of JAGFMF010011769.1, forward strand.
ATATGTATTTTCTATAAGGCAAAGACTATTTATTATGAGGAATACAAAACTTAAGTACAAACTGTTGTCTAGAAATTTAGAATCTGCCAAGAAAGATCAGGGAAGTGTAAAATATCCGCCCATTCAGCAACATGTTTATCCAGCAGCTCCGATGGGCACTGGATGGGCCTGGGCCCGTGTCATAGTCAGTGACTGACTTCGGTGTGAGACCAGGTTTTGATCACTGAACAGAGCACACGTAAGTGCTTTGGGAGCGAAGGAAAGAGATTGCCCGGCTTGGAGGGTCGGGAAGGACGTGGAGGCAGTGCTGCTGTCTCAGCAGGGCCTGCAGCTGGCGGGTGCTGCTCCCGCTACCCTCTCAGGAAGCGTCATCTGGACGATGGCTTGGGGCAGTCTAGAGGCTTTTCACAGTCTGTAAGCTCCTCAGCGTCTCCAGGCAGAGACAACACTGTCTTTATTTTTGAGTTCCTAGTACTCAGCCTGAGTCTTGTACATAAACCGTACTCAGTAAGGAACGATGACAGATTAGGGAACTGTCCTCCCATGTAACTTGAAGGGAGATTGAAATGTGACGATTTTCAGTATCTGCAAAGCAGACTTCCTAGAGGAGTAGATACATACGAACTGAAAGTGAGATTTTTGGAGATATTATCTTATTTCTTATCATAATCATCATGGCATAATAGTCAATGATAGGGACGGAAAAAAGTCTGCATCAATCCATATAGATACTTCTTCCCTTATTTCTGGGAAGAAACTCTTACACTCATTAAAGCTCAGCCTATGGGTGAATTGGTGGTGGAAATTCTGTGGGGACTGCACCCGAGAGAAGAAAGCAAACATTGTAAAAAGCAATGATGTAAAAGATATATAAAATAAAAATTAGAAAGCAACTTAGCCTGGTACACTGTTTGTGGGATGTGATAGTGTAACTTCGATCACTTGAGAAATCTTAGTTTTAAAAAACTGCCCAACAGTTTTGATTCTGAATTTCTCCTTGTAGCAAGGAGCAAGGACCAACCCCAGTGGAGAAAAAGAAGAAAGGAAAGAGGAAAAGCGAAGCCACCGTGGAGAGTCTAGAACTGGATCAGGGCCTGCCGGACTCATCCCTGCGGAGCCCTCAGGAGTCCGCGGAGTCTGCACACAGCCAGGTACAGCTGTGCGTGGGGCCGTGGCGGCGCTCACAGCTCCAAACGGGCGTTCGTGGGTGCCGGTCCCGTTGCTTCCCCGCGCCCACCACTAGCCGGCATCCCTGTGCGCAGACTTGGGCTGGCCCTTCACTGTTGCGGTGGGTGAGCACCGGAGGACCACAGGATTTCTTCCTGGCATCTTGAACCTTATACTAATGGCCTCCTGTTTTTTTAGTGGTGGTGTGCGCTTGCAAAGTCGATGGTATTAGGTTGCAGAGAGTGGAAATGGAAATGGAGTTGAGCCAAGAAGGTAAGGCTGAGGAGGCCTGTTTATGCCATGGGCAGTGAGTTCAGGACTCAGGGTGCTGGACCAATCTGCAAAGCACCTTTCATGAACCCTGCTGCTGGAAGAGTTGGGTGTACTCATCATGCCAGAATCATATAGAAAGTTTGGCCGAACATGGAAATAAGAAGTTGCCCATCTACATGAGATTCCTAAAAAGAGTTCGGAGTATGCCCATGACATTGGCAGAAAATTTTTCCCTAAGTTTGGGCAGCCTCTCTTGGACATGAGCTGATTAGAAGTGCTGTTTCCTTTGATAGTTACAGAAGTGCTGTTTCCTTTGATAGTTACAGCTGTTTATCGGGTTGTGCTATTGCGAGGGTACTCTTTGGGGTAAGACTGACTGCACTTTCAAATATCATCTGGACCCTAAGGGCTTGCTGGGTGATCTTTGTTAAGATCGTGTTAGTTCCTAATGTCGTCATGATAATAAGTAGCCAGGTCCCTGGGGGTGTAGAGACCTTCGCTCCGTGTGTGCACACACTGCCCGTAAACTGGGGCTTGTGACTGTTGGGTCTCCCTGTCGGCAGACGGGTAGACACGAGCACTCTAGACGTCAGTAGTTGCAGGCGGTGAGTTGTATGTAGGGTTTGGCAGAGGTTTGTATGTGGAGTCCCGCGGGTGAAATTGAAATCGTCGATATGACATAGTGAGACTTGAGAGGTATCTTTTAGAAAATGGGGGTGGCGGGGTGGCTAGATGGGTTTGCTTTTTTTTCTTGAAGGTTATAGTGTATGAGAGAAGCTGTCCGATGAGTGCTTCCCTGAAGTGTTTCTGTTGCTTGACTGACTAGAGGTGACAGCGTGTTTTTCTGTGTGACAAAAGCCATTAGGCTGCTTTGTTACAGAATGTCGTCTCTCTAAAGGGTCACAAGCTACTTAATTATAGGTGAGTCCTTAGTTGAATCTTGTTTGGTCACACGGAAGATGTCTCACTGCATTTCAGGGGGTGTTAATGAGATTCTGAAAGTTAAGTCCTAATCAAATTGTTATTATTTAGCTTTTTAGGACGATGTGGTAAGTATGGTGAATTTGACCAACAACAAAAAACCTGTTTTCAATGAAAAAAAAAAATCTCATTATTTTAAAATCAAAGCTCTAGCTGGGATGGAAGGAACTTCATAGATTTGAAGTTTATTAGAGTTTATCTTCCTTCCCTATTTTACTAGAAAAGAAACCGATTTCAGACTGGGTTTTGAGACTGCCGTCTTCTCAGTGGACCCTGGCAGTTTAGATCACCTCCTTCATCCAGATCCCATTCTGAGTGAATTTAGTTCTTCCTTTGCATTTTTCAGAAAGATCCCTTTTCTCAGTAAGAAAGTACTCCTTTGCATGTTAGTGTAGAGGGGAGTGTACAAGTGTCTGCCTTTGGCTCACGGAGCTTCTCTCTGACTCGTGTGTTTGCCTGTAGAAACGGCGCTCAGGACGGCAAGTGAAACGCAGAAAATACAACGAGGACCTGGACTTCAAGGTGGTGGATGACGATGGGGAAACCATCGCTGTTCTTGGAGCTGGCCGGACATCTGCCCTGTCTGCTTCCACGCTGGCTTGGCAGGCGGAGGTACGGCCGTTGTGTTGCCGCTGGCCGTGGCTCCTCAGTCACGTGGCCTGGTTTGGTGGATCGGTTCTGTGACTCTTTGCTAACGCTCAGTCAGGCCATTCTGATTGCACTGTCCAGCCCTCAGATGGCTTCCCACTGCAGCCGGAGTGATTTGAGTCCTCGTGGCGCTCAGCTCTGCACTCACTCTTTCGCCAAACTTACTGTCTCAGATAAGTGACTTTTCTCAGTGCTTCAGCGAGAGACTTGCTGCCCTTTACTGCCTTAAACTTAGAGGTCTTTCCTGCCTTCTGGCCTTGGCCCATGTTGTCCCTTCTGGAAGGAACTCTCTTCACTACATACTTTTCGTGACTGGTTCACTGACTCTTAAGTTTCTCCTAAAACAGAATCTCTGAAGAGATTCTGACTCTTCCTTAAGGTAGATCCCTTCCCCTCATCCTAATCATTCTCTGTTTTATTCCTTGTTTTCTTTTTCCATAGCACTTAACACAACTTGTACTTGTGTTCTGGCTTCATTTTATTTCTTTATCTCTCCCATTAGAATGTAGAAAATCTGATATACAATAAATAGGTGTTCAGTGAATGAAAACATGAGTTAGTAATTGCATTTCAAACGATTCAACAGACGTGCATTGAGACCTCCCTGTAAGACCTGGTCTTTGGGTACAAGGGTCAGGACTGAGAAGTGACCTCCACCTTCAGGGAGCTCTGTCTAGGGGAGGGGCGTGAGGCCGTGCTGACCCTGTGGCAGGTGCGGCCTTGGGAATGTGTTGGCTACAGCGGCTACACTGACAGGGCGGCGGGCAGGAAACGGGGATTCTAGGAAGGCCGTTGCACCGGCAAGGGAAGCCCAGAGTCTGAATGGCCCTGCAGGCTGTTGTATAACAAACCGATGAGCTTCGGAGGGTGGTGGGTTCTGAGTGGAAAAGCAGGAGAGGAGCCCTGAGTAGCAGGAAGAGCCTCCGTGCTCAGGATTTGGGATGTCAGCGAAGGTATTTGACCTTCTATAGTGTAAATGCAGTGAGAGGTGGGAGCCTTGATGGGTTCAAGCAGAGATGCCCGGTTCTGTTTACATTTTAGGAATTCCCTTTGGCAGCAGGGTCACAGAGGAAGAGAGTAGCATTAGGATCTGATACCCAGCTAGAGAGGAAGAGGAGGGGCGAGTGTTGAAAGGGAGGAGGTCTGTTCCAAGGAGCTCACAGAGAAGACATTAGAAGCAAAAGAAGCAGCAGGCTGAGCTTGTAGGAGGGCATCTTTGCCAGCAGCACATTCTGGAACACAGGCTGTCTGTTGTTACGGAGCCTCCGTCGCTGACTTGGCAGATTCATGCTCTGCTTGTGCGGCAGCAGCACAAACGCCGGCCCTTCCCCCGGACGCTGCGTTTGCTGACTGACGCTGAGAGTGCTTTATCTGTTTAAACCACCTTACCACCCGCTGGAAGTGTTTTCACATGGCTTCGCAACTTCTTTCTCTGTGTTTGCATGGGAATGAGCTAGGAACAGAGGCCGTGGTCCCTATTTTAACAAGAAATAGGCAAGGGTGACGGTGTCAGAGCTGTTCAGCAGCAGCAGATCCGCGACAGGCCTGTAAGAGCTGATTTCATGTCGCTTGCGAAGGGCCATCCAACTAATGAATAGAGTACTTAAAAGGAATGAAAGTTTGACTATTGCTGTTACAGTGCTTTTCAAGCAAATAGTTAAGAATAGCTTTTGCAAGACTTCTATGCGGTGATGGGATTCTATTGCTTTGTGATAGATGTTCCTGTTTTGGAGCTTTTGTGGTTGGTTTGGTAGTTAAAATACTGTAAGGGATTTTATTTTCTCTTACTAGACATTGAGCACAAGTCATTAACCATATTTTTCAAATGATGCTATATGACTTCTCCCCTGGTACCTGAAGGGCAGCATTAGCTGATCTGACAGAAATAATTCAGGAAATTTTATGTATCTTAACAATGCTCTTTTTAGTCTCTTAAGGGCACAACAGAGAGGGTTTTTATGTGGTGAAACATAAGATAGAATCTGAATTTGCTCTTATTATGCCACAAAAATTGTTACTAAACTTAAGCAAGAGGCCTTGATATGTGTAGTTTGAGAGCTGGTGCTCAGCAAGGCAGCTGTGTGGACCTGCCCTCCACACCACAGGCCCGGCCTGCAGGCTGAACAGAGTCAGCGCTTCCCAGAGCCCTGGCTGCTGCAGAACCCAACCGCTCCTTTTCCTTCTGTTTTACATATCGCCGCGCTTCGCTGGTGAGGTTTGAACAAAGAGTTCTCTCCCAGGCTGAAGTGAAGTTTGAGAGCCTTGGATTTCATCCGGGATTCCAGGCAATCCTCAAGGCATGCATTCGCACAGAAGGATCAGTTGAAGGAGATAAGGGTTGCGTATATCCTTCTCCTGAGGCTTTATGATGGGCCTCTGCCTGCTCGCTGGGCTTTGCTTGGGCACAGAAGGGTGAGGCGCTGGCCCTGCTGCCATCTCTGCCTTTCTGTGTAGTGTCTGATCAGTATGCTGAGTCCAGTTCTGTGGCTGCTGGCCCCCTCCCAGCCCAGACTACAACCTACTGGTTACCTAGTGGTGGGTTGCTAAACACACGTTTACACATGATCCGTTATCCTTCAAGACTGGCACATCATTAGGGTGTGCTAGTTTGGGGTTTAGAGGACAGGCCCCTGACTTGGATAAGGGGCTGGAAGTCAGTTTCCATACTGACTGTGAATCTCATTTCTCATTTCTTGTTGGTGAATGTTGGTGCCTGGAACTGAGACTAACTTTGGAGTTGCCATCCATGCATTTGCAGTGTATGGACTTTTGCAGATTTTTGTCTCTTACAGTTTGTGTGATTTTGCAGTTTGCCTTTTGGAGTGAGGGGACTTTAATCTGAATGGCGTTTGCCTGTGCCTTGCTCTGTGTTTTTGCAGACGGTGGTACCCTCAACTTCATCTGTCTTTTGTGCCTGAGAAGCTGAACTCAGTTGTGCCTTTTTACTTTTGTAGCTCAGGCATGAAAGAGTTTTGATAAAGTGGCATTGACACTAACTCCCAGGAAGCATTTAGATGAAAACTACTTGTGGCATTTTTCACCCTCTGTAGTTTGGTGTTAACCACCGTTGTGTTTATTGTTCCCAAAGTCAAGAGTCAGCTGAAACCCTTGCGCCACTTGTTTACAACTTGTGACTGCAGGCAGCCTTGGAAATACTGCAGGTTTGGTACCTGACCACTACAAGAAAGTGGGTATCTTAGATGTAAAGTGAGTCACATGAATATTCTGGTTTCCCAGGGCATATGAAACAATACAGGCTTACACTTATGTTGTCGTCTGTAAAATGTGCAGTAGCATTCACCTAGTACAACAATGTACATACTTTAGTTAAAAAATACTTTATTTCCAAATGGTGTTGCCAGGATCTGAGCCTTCAGTGAGCTGCTGTCTCACCGCTGGTGGAGGGTCTGGCTCCATGCTGACGGTCGGGTACAGTGTGGCTGCTGAAGAGCGGCTTTGGCGGCTCTTAAGACGACGATGAGCTTTGCCGCGTCTGCCCACGCTTCCTTTCACGGAGTTCTCTGCACCGTGCAGGAATACTGTTTGGTGACGTTTTACCCACGGTGGGACTTTTTAAAAATTGGAGTCAGTCATTTCAAACCCTGCCACTCCTTTATCAAGCAAGACAGAATATTCTGAGCCCTCTGTTGTCACTCCAACAGTGTCCACAGCATCTTCCCCAATAGACTCCATGTCACAAAACCTTGCTTTGCTCATTCGTAAGAATCAACTCCTTATCCATTAGAATTTTATCATGAAATTTCAAGAACTCAGTCACATTTATTTCTTATTCTCTTGCTGTTTGGACCACATCTGCAGTTACTTCTTTCAGTAAGGTCTTGAGCCTCTCAAAGTCATTCTTGAGGATTGGAATCTACTTCTAAACTTTTGTTAATATTTATTTTTTTCACATCTTCCCATGAATCAAGAATGTCCTTAATGGAATCTAGAATGGCGAATTCTTTTCAGGACGTTTTCAGTGTAGATTGCCCAGATCCACCAGAAGAATCACTTATCTGTATAAGACTGAAAAGTGAAGTTACTTCTTGGTGCGTGGGCTGCAGAATGAATGTTGTACTAGCAGTCATGAAAATAACCGTCTTCTACATCTCTGTGACAGCTCTTGGGTGACCAGTGTTAGTGAGCAGTAAACACCTGGAAAAGAATCTTTTTTCTGAGTAACAGGAGTCAACAGAGGGCTTAAACTATTTAGTAAACCATGTTGTGGTCATTCAGTCTTTGTTGTGCTGCTTGTAGAGTAGCTTTAGTGACTCTTTATTAAGGACCTGAGGATTTTGGGAATGGTGAATGAGCATTGCTTGAACTTCAACTCACTGGCTGCATTAACCCCTACCAAGAGAGTCAGCCTGTCCTTTAAAGCTTTGAAGCCAGGCATTGACTTCCTCCAGCTATGAAAGCCCTCCAAGGCATCTTTCAGTATAAGGCTTTCCTCTACGTTGGAAATGTATTTACTGTAGCTGCCTGGCCAGTGACCTCGGCTAGATCTTCAGCATAACATGCTGGAGCTTCTAGTCAGCGCCTTCCACTTTACCTTGCACGTTTATGTTTTGAAGACTGCTTCTTAAAACTAATACACCAACCTCTGCTAGTTTCAAATTTTACTTCTAGTTTCCTTTCCACTCTCAGCCTTTGTAGAACTGAAGAGAATTGGTCCCTTGCTCTGGATTAGTCTCTGGCTTATGGGAATATTGTGAATGGTTTGCTCTTCTATTTAGATCACTAACACTTTCTCCTTGTCAGGTATGTGCTTTGCATTCTTATCATTCATGTGTTCACTGGAGTAGTACTTTCAATTTCCTTCAAGAATTTTTCTTTTGCGTTCACAGCTTGGTTTACTGTTTGACACAGGGGGCCTGGCTTTGACCTTTCTCAACTTAAGATAAGCCTTTCTCACTAAACTTAATCATCTCTGTCTTTTGATTTAAAGTGAGAAACTTGTGACCTACACGCCATTGTAGGATTATTAATTGGCCTAGTTTCAGTATAGTTGTGTCTCAAGAAATAAGGAGATCCGAGGGGACAGGGAGAGTGATGGCGGAATGGCAGGTGGCTAGAGCTGTCAGAACATACACATTTATCAAGGTCAGTCTTAAATGAGCATCGTTGGTGGTGCCCCAAGATGATTAGATTGGTAGTATCAAAGATCACTGCTCACAGATCCTCATCGTCATAGGTAAAATAGTGATGAAAAATCTGAGCTTTTGCAAGGATTACCAAATAGACCCAGACGTGGAGTGAGCACATCTGCTGGAGAATGGTGCCAGCAGGTTTGCTTGACACAGGGGTGCCACAGCCTTCCACTTACAAAAAAGCACAGTGTCTGCAAAGTCTATTGAACTACAGTGAGGTGTGCCTATATTCTGGTTTGTCAGTGCTTCTGCCATACTGTTCTGAATATCACTCCCTTAATCAGATTGTAAAGTTTAAAACAAATGTAATTTTTAAAAATAATTTTCACCTTACATACTCAGTACTTCATTCCAGGTAGTAGCTAACATAAAGACTTGCACTTAGTTGTACTTATCTTTAGTTAAGACTTGAGCTCCAGGACTATAAAGATAAGATTGAGATTTTTTTTCTTCTTTGGCTCTTATTTTCTCTGCTTTATGCTAGTATATGCCCCCTCCCTAGCCCCACTCCCCGTATTCGCCCACCTCTCCCTCTAGGGCTCTGGCACCTGCAGGTGGACCTTTGTATCAGTTCATGTGACCTAGTACTTAGGTTCCTGTCCACTTGCTGGATGGTATTGAGTCTTCCTTCCTTTCATTGGCTGTAACCATTTCCCACCCTGCGTTTTTCTTCATATTGTGCCTCATATTAGTTTCTTCTTGGTTTCTGCTGCTGCCCATTTTCTGAGGCCAATTTTCAAATTGTCACAATATGTACTTGCATTGTTCCTTGCTACAATCCATTATTAGACTTTTTCTCATAATCTTGGGAAATATTTGCTATTTCTCAGTCTCCTGCTCATGATTTTTAAGGGCTTGCTTCTTAACATTTATATTAGATCAAAACTCATTTTTTAAAAGTGTGGCCATATTCTGTTAACCCTCATTTCTGTGGACCCTTCATCCTCTATAATGCTGCAGATCTAATAGACTGGTTACCGAGTTCCCTGGAAGTGCGCCCTACTTCCCATGCTTTCATCCTCCATCCTTTGTGTTCGCCTCAGCATTCCTTTCTCTTTGCCGCCTTTTTTTATGAACCACTACTCTTTGGGGCCTTACTATAAGACTTCTCCTGTTCTGTGAAATCCAAGCCTTTTGCCTTCTGCACTGTCATTGGACTTCGGGTTTCTATATCACCAACTAACTTTTACCCTGAGGTGTTTCTAAGAAAAACATGTGTATTGCCTCTTCCCTAAAGGAGTGTTTGATGCCGCTTGTGTTCCCTTTCTGGTACTTGGTCAGTACTTTGTGATTTGAAAAGTGATTTGCTTCTTGCTAGAACCTCTCCTTATGATTAGTTAAAAGGATGTATGTACATCAAGTGATTGATTAAGGTTAGAGTGAATTGGGTTTAAATTTCCCAGACAAAAATTTTTTTTTAACTATATGAATCTCTGACATGAAAGTAACTGAATTAAAATGGTCTCCTTAGAAGGATAATTTGAGAAAATTCCCAGTAGTTAGGAACAGATGGCTGTTGTGGAAGGGTGTTTGGCAAGCAGATTTAGTTTATACTGTGTATATCTGTATACACTGAGTGTTTATACACACACGATCCTGCTTATGCACAATCTCTGTTTGGAAAAAAAAGATCCTGGTTTTCTGATTTCCTCCCTACTTTTTTGTATATTTTGGAAATACCACTCTTTTCCTTTTATTAGTATAGAATAAAAGCTTCGTAGTATTTTGATAACCATTGATTTTTTTTTTAAATACTGTGTTTAATCACATGGTTAAGAAACCATCTTTTTCTGTTTTTCTTGGTAGGTAAGAATGAGAGACTATTGGAAGCAATCTGTCAGTGAGGGAGGACGTGTGTGTGCGCGCGTGCGTGCATGCGTGTGTGATTGCTTGCTCACTGTGGAGTAGGAAGAAAAAATAGCTAGCAATTATGAAAGATTAATGCTGGCTAACAGAGATTTAGCTCAAATGTCACTCCATTTTTAAAGCCTCCTCTAATTTGCCCAAGTGCTCTGGCTTCCTTGTTCCTATAGCACTTGTTTTACACTACTATTAACACTGTATTTTAAAATCTCTTAATAATATTTATTCAGAAATATTTATGAGCACATACTACATGCCAAGGTGTGTTCGTAGTACTAGAGAGAACATCAAGAAACAGGCAACAAAAGTTCTGTCCTTGTGGAGCAAGCCCACAACCGGTGGAAAGGAGGCTGCAACACATGCAGACAGTCCTGGATGACAGGCCAGCAGGCTCAACCCAGAGCTGAAGCGGGTAGGGAGAGGCTGGCAGTAGGGCACTAGGACAGTCTGACAGTAAACCTGAAAATAAGAGAAGTATGTAATATGCCATGGTGATAAGAGCTATGGGGGAAATATCAGCAGCAAGAAAGATACAGAATTCAGGGATAAAGAGCTGCAATTTTAAATAGGCCAGTCAGAGTCAACCTTACTATAAAAGTAAAATTCGAGTCAAGTATTATAGGAGGCAGAGGAAGGAGGGAGTTCTGTAGGGAGCAGAACATTTCAGGCAGAGGGAATCGGCCAATGCTATGTAAAACACTGAGGTAGATGCATGCCTGATATGTATGCAGAGCAGACGAGGATACCAGGAAGATGGCAGATGAGATGGGATACTTGGTATAGATCCTGGAGAGGTCTTTGTGCACTTTTCAAAAATCTTTGGATATATGCTCAGTTAGAAGAGAAGCCTTTTAACAGTTTAAGCAAAAAAAAAAAAAGGGTGACATAATACAAAGGACCTTTCTGAGTGTTGTATTGAATAAGGAGTGGGGCAAGAGTAGAAGCAGGGAGGCTGGTGAGGGAGGCTGTTGGGAATAATACAGGTGAGACACGAAGGTGCTGTGAACTGTGACAGCAGCAGTAGAGGTGGTGAGAAGTCACTGGCTTCTGGACATATTTTGAAGGTAAAGCAAAACATATTTCATTACTAAATAGTTAAGGTGTGTAGAGAGAAAAGAGAAACCAAGGATTATACCAAAATCTTTGGTTTGAGCACCAGGAAACATTGAGTTCCCTTTAACTCAGATATGGGAAGACAGTAGCTACAAGGTATAAGGGTAGAAGTTTGGTTGGAAGAACAGAAGTTTAGTTTTTGGACATTTTAAGTATGAAATAGGTGAGATAGTCAAGTGAAGATGCAAGTAGCAGATGCATGAGCAGTCAACGGAGAGGTTCCGAATTCAGTATGTAAATTTCAGTCATTACAGCATAACTGTTATTTAAAACCATGGGACTGTACAAGATCACTAAAAGAATAGAGATGAAAACCCTAAAACTAGGGAACTCCAGGTATTAGAGGATTTCTTATGAAGTATTTCTACCTCTAAGTAAGTTGTAATAGGTCACTGTTGTCCAATACACATTGCAAGGAAAAAAAGAATGATGGGGAAGGTAAATTTCGTAGAGTGTATTTTTAAAGACATTAGATATTTGTGGAAGCAACAAGAATTAGATGAACTAAAATTCTGGACTGGAATTTCGTAAATGATCTGACAGTTGTTGACTGTTTTCTTCTCTGGAGCCATTCTCTTAATTCTGGATGTGGATTGAGGATCAGGCTCAGCCTAAACAGGTTTAATAGAAATCATATAACCCTGTTGGTGATTGGTTATGCCAAGACGGTGAAATCATTGGAAACTAAAGGGATCCCAAAGAAGGGACTGGTCTATGGAGACTTTTGCTGAATTCTGGGATAGCCCAAGAAGTTAGTGGCTCAGCCAAAAGACAGACTGGAAGATCTGTCACACAGTACGTATCTATCACTATTATCACTATATATAGGGATGAATCCTTTCAGTGACTATTTTAACCTGCTTGGGATTAGAAAATGCTGAACTCCAGATTCTCAATCATAGATCTTGGACACTCAAGCTTAAGGTATACGTTACAGCATGAGTTGGACTGAATCTTACTAGAACAATAACCCAGTAGTTCTGACCCAACTCGAGTCCTGCTGGAACAAATGGATCACCCCGTCTTCTTGTTTGCCCAAGAGAATATACTCCTAGACTGTGGTAGAAAATATTTGTAGAAGATAATGTTTGGAGCTGCTAATGTTCTTTCATCTGTAATATCCAGCATATAGTAAGAAAATTACTAGACATTTGAAGAGATTGGAAAATGTGACTGAAGATAAAGAAGCTAAACATGTAATAGAAGCAGACTCTAGATGGTCCATTTATGAGGAGCTAGCAGGAAAGAACTTCCAGAAAAATGATGTTGAGTAAAAGAGAGGAAAAAATGAGCTAAAGAAATTTTAAAGTGAAGAATTCCAAGAGAGGATGGACTACATAAAGAGTATGACATCCACAGTTTAGAACACAGTGGTATAAATTTTCAAAAAACAGATTGGATACAATAAAGATAAGATCAGTGACTCAAAAACAGATTAAAAGAAAATTTCTAAGCAATAATGTAGAGAGAAAAAAGAAAGGAGAGACAGGATAAAGCATAAAGGCATTTGGGGTGTAGTTAGAAGATCTAATCTATATTTGAAGTTCTAGAGGAATTGGAGCAGGAGTGTTTGAAATTATAATTAATGACAATAAATACCCATAAACTGATGGAAGATACCAGCAAATAGGTTCAAAGTGAGGTGACTGATAAGCAGGTAAAATATAAAAAAGAAAACCATATGTAGGCATATCTTAAGCTGTAGAAAATCAGAATGAAAGAACATCTTAAAAACCATTAGATAGGGCCTCCCTGGTGGCGCGGTGGGTTAAGCAACGCATTGTGAAGCAAACCGCAGCCACTGCAGCACGAGTTCGATCCCTGCTGCTGGCCAGGGAGGGGTCCCACAGGGCACAGCAGACCTCTCCTGCCTCGCCCGCTGCTCCCCTCAGCAGTGTGTTTCTGTCAATCTGCCTGTTCTGCATCCTGCTCTGTCTGGTGGATTCTCTCACCACCCCCACATCTCTGGCCTGTGCCCCAGCTCTTGTATGTATAAATAAATAAATCTTTAAAAAAAATAAATAAAAATCTCAAAGTGTGGTAAATGCTAGATCTGGGAAGATCAAATAGTGCATATGAAACCACTGAAATAAAACTGCTCAAAGGTAGTCCTAGAAAGAGTGTTAAACACAGAGTTCTCTGACTCATGCATTCCTTTTAAAGTTTGTTGTTTTTAATGCATATGTCTTTTAAAAAAAATCATATACTCTGTAGAAAGAGATCTTGTGGAGATTAGTAACCTAAAAATGTCAATGTGTATGTAAGGTAGGAAGGGAGAAGATAATTGTTTTCATCTGGAATTTGGAATTTGTATTCGAAGGATGATAAGTGAAGCAAGTCATTTTTTGCGTGGTGCTTACTGTTCAAAAATTGTTTTTACATGCCTTTTTATCTTCCCAGTAACTTAGTGATCTGTGTACTTTGAACTCTTAATAGATTTGGAATCTACGGGGTGTTAATTGACGTTCCCCAAGTCAGTAGCCAGTAGGTGTTAGGGTTGGGGCCTTACGATTCTAAGGCCCCAGGCTTTTATGTTCTACCTATATGAAAATTTTATGTAGCAACATGTCGTCTGGACAGAGAAGGAGTATTCTTATATCAATTTTAGTGATGCTAAAGGCAGGTCTGAAATCAAGAGTCTATAAAGCAGAATCACTTTCTACTCTGTGAGTGGGAAAAGTGGTTTTGCCCACAGAGAGGAAGAAGAACTCTGCACTCAGAGAATTACTTCTTGGGTTCTGTGGTGTTACTGATTCCTTTCTTTCTACCCTCTGTCTCCAGGAGCCTCCGGAAGATGACGCCAACATCATTGAGAAGATCCTGGCATCTAAGACTGTCCAGGAGGTTGGTGGCTTGTGTTTCTTGCTTTTATGTCACTAGCACAGAGTACGCTCTTTGAAGAGTTGTATCGTCTAGCTAGTCAACAGTTGTTTTTGCCCCCATGGAAAATTTGAGGCATAAAATTCTTAAATATTTGAGTAGGCCCAAACTGAATTTTTCTCCATTGTAATCCCCAAACAAGGTGTTTAGCCCTTCGTGTTGCTATAGTTCATTCAGAATCACCAGAGGACCAAGAACAGGCGGTGGACAAATAAAAACTTGGGGTGTGTGTGTGTGTGTGTGTGTGTGTGTGTGAGAGAGAGAGAGAGAGAGAGAGAGAGAGAGGGAGAGGGAGAGGGAGAGAGAGAGAGACGGGTTGGGAGATGTGTGGGGTCTTTAGACATCTCAGAGCCGATGTGGGGCCCCCTAGAGAACATTTCTGGAGTGAAAGCACATGCTGTTGCTGCTGAAAGAACTTCACATGTTCATGAAGGTGAACTTTGTTCTTCTGAGAGTGAGCACCACTGGTGTTTCAGGGCGACAGCTGGGGAGGAGCCGGCGCTACATGTCCTCACTGCCACACCAGATTCTCAGCCTGACCCCTCTCAGAGCCCTGGGTCCCCTAGGCTTTATCAGCTGAAAGCTGTCCCAGCCTAGACCTCAGAATGATACCACGCAGATCAATTTTTTTACCTGATGGCCATTGAAATACCTGGTCAATAGCTATCAGGAAAATAAAAAGATCCTCGAGAAATCCACTGAAACTCGTCAGTTGTGTTGATTTACCTCCTTACTTTGCTATGTGATGGTGACCTGTGGGAATCTGAGTTGTTAACGCTTTGTCATTGGTTACAGGTTCACCCGGGAGAACCCCCATTTGACTTGGAGCTGTTCTACGTTAAGTACAGAAATTTGTACGTCTATTTAATGTGCTATTTGTGTTTTTATTTTATATATGACTAAAACGTCTTTTCCCTCGTCACATGACCTCCTATATTTTTAAGAGTGGCCTTTAAGGCAGAACCATAGATCTTGACTGAGTCAAGTTCACTGTAGATTGTGGTACTCAACATTGGCTGCACATGGAATCTCCAGGAGAGCCTTTTAACACTCCTGAGGCCTTTGTTGCAGGTGACTCAGACTCTGGGGTCAGGTCCCAAGGAGATAGGTATTTCTTAAAAACTTCCATTCTCTGCTCCCAGCTACTACTTTTGCTAATGCGTATTGATGATTGGTAGCTGCTTACATCCATCTTCCCTCTACTCTTAGACGCTCTCCATAGAAGCTGCACAGTGATTAGTTGCTTGGAACTACTGCATTGTTTTGTTTTCTGTTTTTGCTCTTACGGGTAAGAAGGCCTCTTAAAGCCCGTCCTTTAAGCAGCTTCACAAAAAACCACTCCGTTGTTTCTATACTAGATGGTCACCCTGTTATTTGAAACACCTTAAAGCTTTAATCATCGGCTAGTTATGCGCTTATCTCACAATTTATGTGTCTTTGGATAGTTCCTACTTACATTGTAAATGGGCTACAATGGAAGAGCTCGAAAAGGATCCTCGGATTGCACAGAAGATCAAGCGATTTAGGAATAAACAAGCCCAGATGAAGCACATTTTTACTGAGGTGAAGCAATATTTACTAATTTGACCACTGCTTTTCTTGCAGTATTAAAATGGGGTTTAAGTTTCTTAAAGTTGAAATCTAGTATAGATCTGCTGCTCAAGTCAAGTAACTAAGTGGTCATTGATTTCTAATAATATGAGTTCAAATTTAAGCCAAAAAAAGCAATTAGTCATTGAGGCGTGTGAATCAACCTTAAATTAACAACTCAGAAGAATTTTTTTCTTTCTTTCCTCCTCTCCTTAAAAATACAAATCAAGAGAGACTTAAAAGTTTAAATGTAAAAGTAAAAGCAGAGCTAACATTTCTTGAAAGTAAATTAATTCCTAAAAACTTGGGTATATCTAGATATGGTATTTACAGCAAGAGGAAGGATTGATAGATTCAGATATCGAACAAGTCTGTTGTATCTTATACGTTAAAAAATACTGCAAATCAATTTGAAAAATAAATAGGAAATGTGTATATACATTATGTATATATACATTTTTCTAATTATAGACTTGCACACATACATACAGAGCATTCATTTTCTTATCCACTATAGATTTACATACACAGTGTTATATAATGTTATATATGCAGATACATATGATAAATAGCTTTAATGGTAAGAGATGCTCTTATAACTCAATAAGAAAAATACAAAATTCCAAATACAAAAAAAATTAAAAAGAACAGGAAGTTCAGAAGGAGGGAAATGTGGTTATTAAACAGAAATGTTATCAGTTATACTAATAATCAAAGAAATGCACGTTGAAATGGAATCACCTACTTTCTACCTATCAAACCTTATTATTTGAAGGCTTTAAAATCTCTACTGTCCATTGTTGATCAGAGTGTAGGGAAGAGACCCTCTCATACCTCCCGTTACGGAGCATGACTCAGTAGGACCTGTCAGACGCGTAACGTGGAAATAGACACCCATTGTCCCAACAATTCTGTCATTTATCTTAAGGAAACTCTCAAGTCTTTCTGCAAAGACTTAGCTGTAATGCAGTAATTTATATCGGTAAAAAAATTGAAGACAAAATAGTAGACTGTAGACATTTGTTAAATATAGTACATCTCGTAGAAAGGAATGCTGTGCAACTAGTAAAAGTGATCGGAAAACGATTATTAATGCCATGGAAGTTTAACTTTACAAACTATTATTAGTTGAAAATGTCAGGCTCTTACAGTATAAGGGACAGTTCCACTTAGGGGGTGGTAGCATGCGTGCAGGAGAAAGGAAGCCAGCACAGAAAGGAGTAGAAAACATTGAATCAACAGGAAGTGCTAACATTTTCTCCAGTTGATGTGAACATGGTGATTTTTATTTTTTTTTAATATGTAATTTTTCCATTTTATCTGAATAAGCTGTAAGGAAAATAAGCAATATTCTTAAAATGCAGTCACAAGTACTAGAGCTTTAAAAGCACACTCAGAAGCCATTAAATCACAGTGAATTGGCACACATACTTAGCAATTCATTATTCATGTTGTACTCTTCTTCCTCAAATGACAAAAACCAATTATTTTAGGATGTCAGTAAGCATGCTACTTGTCTCCCACTGTGGCCTCTTTAACCTCTGACCCCAGCATTTTCTGTGATTGTTTTAATGCCTCTGAGAATTGTTCAGCATGGCACTATTCCTCTGATAGAGAACTGAGGAAAGGAAGGTGACAACTAGAATTAGAAAAACCATCTTCAAGGCCTGTTGGATATTCTCCCTCTATTCTTGGAACATTTTGTTCACACCTCTATTTTAGCAAATATTTGCAGTGTAGTAACTTGTTTACATGTCTGTTTCTTCCATTTTAAGCCCTGCGAGACAGAGAGGGCCCATGTCTTCCTCCTATTTCTATCCCTGGTACGAAGCACAGGGTCAGTGCTCAGTAATTATTTGGCTGCCCCAGGTAAGGGAGGAGGCTTTGCCTGATACTGTTCCCCTGCTTCAGACCCTTCAGCAGTTCCATTTTCTTGGAGTAAATTCCAGACTCCTTAATAGGAGTCTGTATCTGTTTTCTAATTTATTCCCAAGGGAGTGGATATCCTTGGTTGGAACTAGAGAGAGGAAACTTAGGGTGTAAAAAATAATGTAACAGGAGTTCATACTCTTGTGGGAAGGAAAGGCTCCTGGAGCAAAGGTTGGAGGACACCATCAGATGAGGTGGCATAATAGTGAGTAGTTTCTGTCCCACTGTTTTTGGTCTTGATCTGTTCAACGCTTCTGTTCACAAATGGGGTAATGGTATTCTTGTAAAATAAATAAAAGCTTCGTTTTCAGTAGCGCTTCTTCATATCCATTACCCCCAACTGCTTGGGAGGTAGCCAGGGTACCTGTTAGGGAAACAGCTTTGAGCGACTTCTAGTTCTACATGCCACAGACGGGGCAGCCGCTGACTAAATCCTGCAGGACCCCTGAGCCCAGACAGTTCAGGTTTACCTGGACAGGCTAGGATGAATGGGATATAATGGCAGTAAATAAATGTAATGCCATTTGTATTTTAAAAATCTTTATGCCTTTGAGGTGGAGAAAATGACTAGATAAGAGTTGCAGGGAAAAGAGGTATTTCTAGTTTAATTACAAGTTTATTATGAGCCAAGAGTACTGTGGTTGCTTACAATGTTGCCAGCAGTGGAATAGTCCTGTGTCTGACTCTTCTGTCACTCAGCGTAACTTTCACTTGGGTGCCAGGATTCAAGGAGGGGCTTTGCAGAACCTGAGGGCAGCTGTAGCAGGACTGTTGCAGTGGTAAGGGCAGACGCAGAACTGACTGATCGACAGCGCGGTGGGAAGCAGACTACACAGAGCCAGGCGCCCAGCCCCAGCGCCTCGCCTCCTGGATGCGGCTCTGACCACACGCCTCACTCTGCTAGGTGGCCTTGGCCGTCCTTAGCTGTGTCAGAGGAGCCACCAGTGCTGGCCGCCTGCAGAATCCCTGTGAGGATTCATTGGCCCGCTGTTGATGGGAGTGTTCAGCATAGATCCTGGCTGACAGTCACCATTCCATAAACGTGAGCTCTCTCCGTCACTGAGGGGTGTGGAAACGTAGTCTCTGAAGAACCATTGGGCACCCGGGGTCTGTAATCCAGGTAGGGAAGAAGCTGTTGAAGAACCAACACAGAAAAGAAAATCATCTTAGTTACTGCTGCAGAAGAAGCAGTTCGCAGCAGTGGGTCCCAGTCATGGAAGGGAGCCAGGCTGTGTTTATATAGTGACGACCAAGGACACGGCGCTGCCGCTGAGGGGCAGAGGTGAGGCTGTCAGGGCACAGGGGCAGCAGACTCCTGAGCATGAGGATAGTGCTCAGGACTATCTGAGGACAGACTGGCCGGGGCGCTTTTGAAATTATTCTTGTGCTGACTGGATGCTCCCGACGTCCCTGCCCGGGGAGCAGCAAGACCGTCCCGGCAGTCGAGGAGGAGGGCACCCGTGACCCGGGGGACGTGCCAGCTCACGCAGCTCTGTGGCTTAGGCCACATACTCATTTGTCCTCTCCTGGTCAGCACCTACTATACCATAAAGCAGTTTTGAGACTTAGATGAAAGCACTTAGCATAACTCCTGACATGCATTAAATATTTCTGAATGTTACTTATCACTGTTTCATAAGTAGTTTTTGAAGTACAGTGTACATAAAGTTAAATAAACCAAGTGTACAGCTCAGTAAACACACCAGCATAAGTACCACCTAGACCAGGGAGTAGAAGACTACCCTGGAAGCGCCCTCCGCCTCCTCCAGTGGTAGCTGTTATCATTGGTGTTGAGGAAAATTGGAACTCCAAGTTTCTGAGGGTGTTCTCTGGAACAAGTAGCGGTAATTAAAAAGGGAATTCTTGTGCTGATTTTGTATAGTAGTATAATAATCAGCAAGAAAGATTTTCCCTGGTTGTGGAATAGCCTGTAGGGTGGAGTGGTTGATTCCTTTAAAGTTAGTCATGAAGAGTAGGATTAGGAACAGTGAAGAAATGTCTGTGGGTGACTTTTATTTCTCAAGTGAAACCTTTTATTCCGTGTTTCCTGACGGGGCCTAGGCTGGGAGGGATCGCTTAAAGATTAACCATTGGATGTTGGATTTGAGAGGTGAGCGGAGGACACATCTTAACTCTTCTCTGTTTGCATCAGCCTGATGAAGACTTGTTCAACCCAGACTACGTAGAAGTCGATCGCATCTTGGAAGTGGCCCACACTAAGGATGCAGAAACAGGAGAGGTGGGTGTTTCACTCTTAACCTATTGAGAGGACCTTCCCTTCTTAGCTCCTATTTTCCTTGTTTTGTTATCATGCGATTTTTGTTTTAATGGAACTCACATGTTGTATTGTAGGATGAGAGAGTAACCAGAGTATGGTTCATTCACTCTAAAGAAAGAATATACTCATATCTCCTGTTTGCCCCAGGAGGTGACTCATTACCTGGTGAAATGGTGCTCACTGCCTTACGAGGAAAGCACATGGGAGCTGGAAGAAGATGTGGATCCTGCAAAAGTTAAAGAATTCGAATCTCTTCAAATTCTCCCTGAAATTAAAAATGTGGTAATATATCATACCTCTTTTGGGCAGCTCTTGTAACAAGTAATTTTATGAACTTGACAATCCTGGGTGTTGCAGCTGGGTGGTTTCTTTGGTATCTTACCTCTGGCCACTCCCCATTGAACCTTCAGTTCAGGGTATTTTTCTGCCAAAATCAAACTTTGCTAGTGCTCAGGTCAGTAAGATAGAAGGTGTGAGAATGCCTGCCATGGCCTAGAAGCTAAATACGTTCTTACTGTCTTTTCTTGTTTCCTGTTTGTATCTCTTGGTCTGTCACTGGTCTCTTGCTTCTACTCAACTAGGATGTTGTCTAAGTGGAAAGCTACCCATTATTTATGGGCATCTCAGAAAGACAGGATTATTACCACCAAGCTGCAAGTTTCTGATGATAGCTGACATGTATGTAGAGTGTTAAAGAAGGTAGAGCTGGGATGAAGTCTGATTCAGATGTGACTTGTGTGGAAAAAGAATCAGAGTTGTTAAAGAATACACCGAGAGGCTGGAGTGATCAGTTTCTGTTTTTTAAAAAAAATCACCACTTTTATGTGAAAAACTCTTATCCAGTTCCTTTATTAGTATTACTTGTTACTTTTGGGAACAAAACAGGTTTACGTTGGAAAGTTAGGAATCAGAATTTCTGACAGATCTTAACGTTGACCTTAGATCCCTGAAAAAATCCATTTAAGAGTACTGTTTTAGTTTTGTTTGGCATATAAAATAGTGTCTTAAGATGTCGGCTGTGATTAGAAACCTACATCGTTAATAGTATTTTTTGTCTATGTGATTGATGTTCCTTTTAACCCTCTCCCGTAACTTTTTTTTAACTCAATTTGTTAGTCATTTATGACGCCTCTGCTGAAGGTTGAGTCTTGTGTGAGATGTAATAAGAAAGGGTACAGGGCCTGTTCCCAGGACCCTCTCAGTCTAACGGGAGAGACTCGGCCAAACACGGCCCGGGCTATTTGGGATGGGGCACACAGTGCAGACAGACCAGTGTGGTGGGAGCAGAGTAGAGGGAATAGAAGTTACCAGGAGTCTGACTTCACACTTACTTTCCTGAAGTAAGTGGATCACACTTACTTTCTCAAGCTGACCACATGCAGTTGGCAGGAGTGTGGGCTCTCAGGTGTTGCCTGCAAGTCACGTTTCCTTTACTGTCTGGCTGTTGTGATGCTGCTGTCCTGATTTCTAGTGAGCCGTGGTATCCTTTCACACAGCTTTTTGTTCTCATTTTATGTCAGAAATTCTAAATTGGAATGGTAACTGAAAATATAACTAAAGCTCTCTGAGCTTAAGAACTGGTTCTTACTGGTACACTATTTTAAGGGATATTCTTTTTTAAGGGATCTTATTCTGGCCTTTGGCGTTTGCATATGGCCTCCACTGGTCTTCACGAATGGCATCCTAACCTTGAAAGCATTTTGGTAAAATCTTGTTACTTGTAAGTAAAATACAGAATTTTGAGAAAGCGAGAAATAAAAATGTCACTAATAATTATGCAAAGAGGAGCAGTCTTTTAATAAGCAGAACCCATTCTGGAGGCTCCAAGCATTTCCCTTTTGGACTTAAGTAGTCGCTGGAAGTTGTGGGGTAAATTGTCTCCTGTAGTCTGTACCGTTGAAGAGCTAACCAGTGTGGTTATCAGGAACTTGTAGCTGCTTTCAGGTCTCATGTTTAGATGACTAAAATTTCTGACCGTAGGCAGTGTTAAACTAGAACCCTCATCTGTGGGAAAAGAGGGCCAGCTCTGGAGTGGCTGCATTAGAGGGATGCCTCTACGACTCGCACTTTGTCAAGGCAGTGAAATAGCAATCTGCAGTGAGTTCCATCCGGCAATATCTGTGATGCTGAGAGCCACTTAAGTCACTAGACATCAGGAGTGTTTCAGAAAGTCTCCCCCATAATATCTAGTTGAGTCGGAAAGAAAGCCCAATTAAATAGGCGGTATAGACTTGAAAGAGCCAGGTTGAATGGCTCATGGAGGTTAAGAGGAGTACGATTCCCTTAAGGGAACTGAGTGGGAGAGTTTACATAGGAATGTCTTTGCTTAAAAACTTTTACTTTAAAATGATTTTTTTTGGACAAAAATTACTTTCTTGTTTATTTCTGAAAACACCTATACTTAATAATATTCAACAGAGTCCTCTGTTTCAAAGGGCTTACTTAGCCTTACCACACTGTAGTACTTTTGAAGGTAGCTTGTGATATGTATCTTCCCGAAAAACAATGGACAGACAATACTTTTCTCCAAATTTCAGTGATGTAATTGAGGGTATTTCATTAAACTTTTCATGCAAATGGCTTAGTTTCTATTAATAACACATTTCAAGTGTACTTTATCCTATTGATAGTACCCCCCCAAATAGAACTATGCAAAAACTAAAATTATTGTTTAGGAAAGTTAGTCTCAGAATTCTTATATATAACTGTAGAACTAAACTGAAAAAATTTTATTTTTAAGAAAAAGTGTTATTTCAGGGGCTCAGTTTGTCTCTAAACAAAATAACCAAGTTTGTGTCCAAATAATGTAAAAGTAAATAAAATTCTTGGATGGGGAGTCTTCTCAATAAGTAAATATTTAAATTTTCCCCAGATTAATTAAAACTCCAGTGGGACTTTACGAGAACTTGACAAATTGATTCTAAAGTCATACAGAAGAGTAAATAGAATAGTCAAGATATATTTGAAAATTAATTTTCCATCATATAATGAACTCTAATAATTAAAAAGTATGGTTTTATTATGGTTAAAGATAGTCCAGTGGAACAGAATAAAGAATATGGATATAGTTCCATGAATATTTTAGAATTTGGTGTATGATAAATATATCATTTCAAAAACATCAGTTGTATTTAGAAATTGATATTTCATATGGAACAATAAAATAATAAGATTAGGTGTATTATATTTATAGGGAATTTAAGGAATTTGCAATTTTGATTATTACAGGGGTTTGCCTTATGTACTGACTCTAGAAACTAATTAACAAAACATTTGCTCCATTGCACTTTCCTAAGCAAATACCATGGGTACAGAAATATACAGAAAAGGAATGTTGTCTGTATAAACCAAAAGACCTAGTACTGGCTTTCATAGAAATTAAAATGTAAATGGGAGTTACATGTAAGAATCTAAATAAAACAATGTGATGCTTGTCAAAATTTTAGGTAGGCCTTTTTCTCTTCTTCATTACTTGAAAATCTTATAAAGGTTTTTTTAATGTATTCTGGTGAAATCTGAAAAATACAGTGTCTGCACATCAGTCAGAAAATCATACGCTGATTGACATGAGCTTTGGGGAAGTATGTCAGTGTTACCAACTGCATTGTTATCGTCTCTGTGCATGCTACGCTGCTGAAACACCTTCTGTGTGTTGCACTCTGTGCTTTCCTTCACTAGGAACGGCCTGCTTCTGACTCCTGGCAGAAACTTGAGAAGTCTCGCGAGTATAAGAACAGTAACCAGCTCCGGGAGTACCAGCTGGAAGGGATGAACTGGCTTCTTTTTAACTGGTATAACAGGTGAGGGGCCAAAACCAGTCCCGTCTTCATGAATGTTTTTTTCTCCAAATGTTTATAGCCAGAGCTAAATTGCCACCTTAATCTGCTTAGAGTGGAGGAGAACACGACGCAGTCATCTGCTGAAAGTGGTAATGCTGGCAGAGTAGTCATAACAAGGCTTTATTTTTGCATCAGGCTTCACAAACAGAAGGAACAGTGTTCAGATACCTTTGACCTTGGCCTTTTTTTCTTTGCCAGTGTGACCGAAATCTTAGGCTCAGCCTAGATGTGGCAGAACCCAAAGACGCCTTAGGGCTGTTTTCTGCGAGTCGTTAGCTAACAGTGGTGCTGAAGGGGACGGATCTGGGTTCTAGCCCACGCACCCTGTCACTGGCTTTGAGCCACGGATATTCTGGACTTGCGCTTTGACATTCAGCCTTGCGCTCTTCATGCTTCAGCCCTGTCAGAAGCTACGTGAAACCTGAAAAGGCTGGCTACTCCTTTCACTCTGCAGTCTCCCCCTCCCCCGGGCGCTGACCTTAAAGACGGCATGTTATAACGAAAACACTCTGCGGTGGGACCCAGTGTGCTCTCTGCCACTGACTCACAGTGGGACCCAGAGCAACACTCGTGCAGCCTGCCAGGTCCTGCTCACCCACGTGCAGTGACAACGAGACCTGGCGGACCACTCCGTCAGCCCTCCTGACTCTGCAGCCTGCGATTCGGGATCTCCAAAGGCAACGAGCCTTTTTGCCCTGACAAGGAATTTTCCATGTGGGTTCCAAGTTCGTCCTTTAACAACACGATGACAGGCAGTGAGACTTTGCCATATTTTTCTTTGGCCTTGGCTTCTGTGAAACTTGTCAGATACAGAAAGTAGCATAGGCGTGAGCATTTTCTTATCTCACTGTCTCTGTTACTTTAACTTACTGTTTTTCAGTTTATATTTAAGTGGATCTATTTCATGTATTTTCGCAAAAGTTGCAGTAGTTCCCTTTGGAAGTAGGTGTGAATAACCATGACTATATCTCTGGAAAATGCCAGTAAGGTCTCCCCTTCACCAATGACCTTATAAGTGAAGGTGTGCCTCTGAAGTGCCTTTTTAGTCACAGCCGGTCTCGACCTCTTTCTTACACCGAATTATCCATATCTCTTACTCTTGCAGAAAAAACTGCATTTTGGCTGATGAAATGGGCCTAGGGAAAACCATCCAGTCCATCACATTCCTTTCAGAAATATTCCTCAGGGGGATCCACGGCCCTTTCCTCATCATCGCCCCTCTCTCCACCATCACCAACTGGGAGCGGGAGTTCCGGACATGGACCGAGATGAACGCCATTGTGTACCACGGCAGCCAGATCAGCAGGCAGATGATCCAGCAGTACGAGATGGTGTACAGAGACGCGCAGGTGGGCCCTGCCGGGGCGCCCGGTCTCCTGTCTTCAGGGGTCTGACGCCCCGCACGTTGGGTGCTGTGGCATGGTTGTTTGTTGAGGAGGACCTCTTGTTCCTCCGTTTATTTTAATTTATGAGGAAAAAGAAGAACTGTAGTACATACATGCTGTCAGGTAGGCCAGAGGCTCTTTTTGGACACTGAAAATTTGTTTTTTGGTTGACTACGGGTTGTTTTCACATGTAGGAGAGTTTATCTGGATTGTCATATGCTCAGTGAGGAAAGTAAACAGAAGAATTAGTTTCCAGAAGCTGGTTCCCAGCCAGAAGTTAGGAGAGGGGATGAACAGATTTGACAGGAAGGATAAAGAGAAAACGGGCTTTTATTCTGTTAAAAGCACAACAGAATTTTTTTTAAAAAAAGTACTTAAGTATGATCTCTTTGCGGATTGTGCATGTATGGCTGTCCTGGGCACTGGTGTTTAAAATTAAACAAGAGGGAAATCGAATGAAGCCAGTCAGGGGCAAGCCCATGTTCTCCCAGGGGTTTCCTGGGCAGCAGAAGGAGATACTTGGAAGAAGTTTAAGATGCGCTCTAACTGGTGCGGCTCTGCTCTCGAAATGTGTTGGCAACACTAAAATGGGCTGGATGACAGACAGCATTAGGTCCCGCCTCGCAGCACTCACCCCAGGTGGCTTAGGATCGTTACTTTGAACCTTTATGAGAGGCCACCTTACAAGGTGAAATCAGATCTAAAGCGTAGCAGAAGAGGAAGTTTCCTTGGGCTTTAAAGTCGTTCATAGTCTAGGCCAGTTTCTGGCTGGCAGTGTGTGAATCAGTCCCCATCTCCTTTCTCTACCGTGACAGTCGATAATTAAAAAGCTTCCTTGCTGTGCCTCCCATGCTGTTCATCTTACAGTTATGAAGGTGCATACTTTAATGTTTCTGTTTTGTTGAGGTAAGAGGTCTCTCTCCTCTGAAGAGCTAGTTCATTCTTACATTCGCTGCTCTCCGAAATAAGAGTAGTGCTTATTTTCTTCTCACCTAAGACCATAGCATTTATATTGCTCCTCCTTCGATCAGTTGGCGGTACCCACTAGCAGAATTTTAATAGGCGTAGCATAAAACTTTGCCTTCTGTTTTCTCCTCCCCAGGGAAACCCTCTTTCAGGAGTCTTCAAGTTCCATGTGGTCATCACAACATTTGAGATGATCCTGGCAGACTGCCCCGAGCTAAAAAAGATTCACTGGAGCTGTGTGATAATCGATGAAGCCCACAGATTGAAGAATAGGAACTGCAAACTTCTGGAGGGTCTAAAGCTCATGGCCTTGGTGAGAGTTAGCAGATTCTTCACATAAATGCAGGCTCCTCCTAGTCACTATGTGGAAAGCATTCTGTAACTATTCTGCACGTTGCTTACTTGTGCATCGTCTGTCTGCTCTAGATTTTCTTTCTGCTCCATATAGCTGTAATAATATAGGAATCAAATGTTTTTTTGTTTTGAACTGGGTCAACAATTTGACCTTTGCCACATACTAATTCCCAGAGGGACCTAAGTGGGGGGTTCTTAAATACTATGAAATTGTGACCTGGAAGTGTAAGGTGTTTTGACTTGTTTTTAGGTCCCTGAATGATCTGGTACCAAAAATAATGACCTTTTAACTTTACTGCCTTGGCATAGTGCCCAGTATATGATGGGTAGGCACTTGGTAATATTGAATGACTAAATGAATGGTTGCTTTAATTAACACGAAATTGGAACCGAGGTCAGCAATGTGAAAGAAAGGGTGGTCTGTACTGATGGTGCACCCACGAAATGTCCTTTCACAAAAGCAAAACTGGGTGTCCAAAATTGAGCACAGAATGCTCTCACTTATTTGCCCACCAAAGCAGTGAGTTTTGGTGGCTCAGACAGTGTTCATCTTGTAATGTTATTCTGTGCAGGAACACAAAGTGCTGCTCACCGGGACACCGTTGCAGAACTCTGTGGAAGAGCTCTTCAGTTTGTTAAATTTTCTGGAGCCGTCACAGTTTCCTTCCGAGACTGCTTTCTTGGAAGAGTTTGGAGATTTGAAAACAGAAGAACAGGTAAATAGGGGCCTGAAGGGTTGAGGAAGCAACATGATAGTTAACTTCATCATCCAGGAAAGAACAAGTGTCTGTGGGAAAAGAAATTAGTAAGTTCTCACATCCCTGGTAAAATGAGCATTACCTTCTTTGAAGGTAAGCTGATTTATTGGCAGTTCTTACTATCCCAAAGGACAAATGAGTCAAATTCCAAAATATCATATGTTAGCATATAAGTCCTTTTGGCTTCACCAATCACACATGTGCACAGTCTGTAAGTTCAAGGAGTTTGCTCACAGCTCTGACCTCAGGAGCATGGTACTTTCTTCTACCTTCCTCATCCTTCATCCTTCCTCCTGCATAATTTGACACATGTTCCTCAGTATAGCAAAACATGGATAGTGAGGAAAAAGAGGGAGTCATGCACCTGCAGTAGTTGGTAGCCAGATTTGTCCAAATCAACTAAATTTCCTTAGTTTTCAAATAGCTAAGTCTTGTTCTTGGACTCCAGTCTGATTAAAAACAACCAATAATAAATATTTATAACATCTATCTATAATAAGGATTATGGAACTAAGCCAGAAAAGTTGAAGTGCACAAGAATAAATCATAGGATTGGGGCTTTAAAGAAGAGAAACATGACATCTGTTCAGTAATCAGGAAAGACTTCATGGAGAAAATGCAGTTTTAAAGGTGGACTTTGGAAGATGCTTAAGTTTTCAACAGGTGATGAGAGAAAAAAGATAGAGAGTACTTTGCATAAGGAAGAAAATGCAAATCTGTTTGGTCCTGTGGAATCATCTGGTTGAGCTAGAAACAGGTGGCTGAATTGTGGTGCATGAAACCAGAGGGGTTTAGGGTTATAGTTTGGGAAGATCTGAAAGATGGGTTCAAGAACTTGGTGGGTATTAGAGAAGGAATGCAAGGTGGATTTTTTGTTTGTTTGTTTTTAAGATTTATTTATGCATACAAGAACTGGGGTACAGGCCAGAGGTAGGGGGTTGGTGACAGTATTCATCAGAGACAGAGTGGGGAGCAGAACAGGCAGATCAACTGAAGTACATTGCTGAGGGGAGCAGCGGGCGAGGCAGGAGAGGTCTGCTGCACCCTGTGGGCCACCACCCCAGCTGGTGGCAGGGATCGAACTCGTGCTGCAGTGGCTGCGGGTTGCTTCATAGTGTGTTGCTTAACCAGGGAGGCCCCGGAATGCAAGATTTTGATTGCAAGAATGACATAGTTCTGCCAGATTAATCTAGCAATACTGTGAGAGTGGGTTAGAACAGAGCATTTGGGGTTGAGAAGATTTGGAAATTTTGCTAACAGATGTCAAAAGTACACGCTGTGGTTTCAATCTGTTTATTTCTACTTCCGTGGCAACTCAGACTTTCAGAGTAGTGAATAGTCAAAGTTAATCCCACCTCTCTACATTTGCAGTCTCATATCAGCCCTTTAAAAGCCAGCTCCAACCCGCTCCAGTTTTGGGCCGTTAGAAATGCACCCCCTTCTCCCATTGCACTTATTTTGTGGTATGCATTTCTTCTTCTTCCTAGACAATCACCTCCTTGAGGACAAAGCCCACATCTCCTTCAAAGTTGTGTTTGTTGTGTTGACCAGCACAGTGTCTGGCATATAGTATACTCTAAATGATTCAAGGTATGAACCAAGCAAAGGGCAAAAGCTGAGTCCGGCATGTGGCAGATTGGCATTTGTCCCTGTCTTTAGTAGTTATCAAGCTGTGTCTTTTCTCTTTGGGTTCTTATCTTGTAATTCCTTATCCATCTGGGGAATTAGAGGCCTTACTCCATGGTTAGTAAAGTCAAGGTTTCATAAGTAGATTAAAGATTGGGTTAGGAGAAAAACCACAAAAATGATATCCAACGCCTGTATTTTAAATCACATAACATGAAAGTTTTAGGAAGCATCTGTTTCCAAAGTAAAGCATGTTGATCATTGTTTAAAACCTGCTCTGTAACTCCTCAAAATCATTCTGTAAGTGACTTTATGTTTTTTCAGGAAGTATTGGCACAGCACACAACTTATTTATGCAGGCCCTGCCCACTTAAGGTTTGACTCGAAACTTGATCCTTTGCATTGCTCCTTATTTTATTTTCCCAGTAGGATTAATCTTCTCGCTAGCATGTTGAACTTAGGGTTATCTTGGGTCCCTGGACTTTGATTCCCTTCTCTGTTTTCATCTTCTTGAAAGAAGGGAGTAAGTCACCTTGCTGGTGCCATCAAGTGATAGAAATCTGCTGTCCAGGCCTGGACTGTTAAGTGAAGAACAAGCAAATCACAGCGGAGGGTGTGATTTCACTTAAAGGGCCCCTGGGGTGACTACCTGCATGACAGGAAGGAGCGGTCACCTGACATTAACTCTCTACATGCTGCTATCCTCAGACATGTCTGCTGCTGTTGTCACTTAGATGTGCAAAGAATCCATTTTCAGACTGCCTCTAATTCTTCCTGTTGAGTTCTAATTGACACAAAAACTTGTGTTAGTCTCAGATATACAAGGTCATCATTCACTATATCTATATTCACAATCTAGTTAATACCCATCACTATGCATACTTTTCCCCCCTAGTGATAATTTCTAAGATCTGTTCTTTTAGTAACTTTGAAATATACAATACAGTATTACTAACTGTAGTCACAGTACTATACAGGGCTTTTTTTTTTTTTAAATAACTAGAAGTTTGTACCTTCTGATTACCTTCACCCATTTCACTCACTCCCAGAGTGCCTCTTCTTTTTGTTTTATTTTCGTTTTATTTTTCAACATCCCAGTTTTCCCTTAGGAAGATATCTTGTACCCCCTTCCATGGTTTAAAATACTCTTCAGATGATTGTTGCACGTGTATGTGTTAGAAAGAGAGGTTTGTTTCTTCTATCCTAAAGATTAGGTACTGTTTTATAGCTTGTAAGTTTACTACATAGGTTCTGCGTAATTATGTGTGAATTAAAACCAGATCCCTTTTTTCCTTTCTGTTCTTTCGTAAACTTCCCATGATCAGGGATCAGTCATGTTCATTGTTTAACCTACTCCCACAGTACTGTCACTAGATGCTCAAGAGATCCTAGTGAAGGTTCAAGTACCCCAGTAGTCATTACGTCAGGGTGGGGGCAGGTGAACAGGTCTCATTTCCCTGGACAGGTGAAGAAACTGCAGTCTATCCTAAAACCAATGATGCTTCGGCGGCTGAAAGACGACGTGGAAAAGAACCTTGCTCCCAAACAAGAGACAATCATTGAGGTAGAGCTGACCAATATCCAAAAAAAGTACTACCGTGCCATCCTGGAGAAGAACTTTTCCTTCCTGACCAAAGGGGCAAATCAGCACAACATGCCCAATCTCATCAACACCATGATGGAGCTGAGGAAGTGCTGTAACCACCCCTATCTGATCAACGGTGAGTGGGGGCGCAGGGGCCACTCGGGCCTGGCGTGGCCAATGACCAAGTTCGTGGCTGTCAGTGACCTGTAGACTGAGTCCCATCAAACCCTGGCATGTGTGCATTCTCAGCTTTGTATGGACTACAAACAGTTTTATTTTTAAAGAGGTTGATGAATGTGCCTAAGTAATCTAGTTAATGAGTACACAGCCAAGTTTGACCCTGCCTAGGCAAACTCTGCCCTGCTACGAAAGTTGACTGTCACCCATTATTCTCTTGTCCTTTTCTTAAGGGGGGTCTAGCCCGCACGCTCCCCTTCGGGACAGGGAACTCTGTTACTTAGTTGAATAATCATGCTGAAATAAAAGAAGAACTCTGCAGATAAATTAACAGTTACTTGTCCTAACTAGAGGAGATGTTAGGGACTTTTTTTACAATGATGGTTTCTGATAAATTTTTAAATTAAAACGTGGCTTGGATTTGCATACAGCTTGTCTCTTACCTCAGGAGTTATGTCAAGAGGCGCTTCTTTGTCAGCTTTCTGTGAGGGTTTCTTTACATGCATGAGTCAGCTTAGGACCTGGTGTCTTAACCTTTTCTCTACTTGGTGGGACTTGCAAATCAAATCACCTGTATTATTCTTTGTAATTTGCTGCTGGCGGAACCCTCAGCTGGTGACATAGACCCAGGATATACAAACAGCACCATCTTACTGGGTTGCCAGTCCAAGACGTAAGAATTCACTTCTTTTTTCCTAGGCTCTATAAAGTAGAAGAGTGGCTTCTACCCTTACAGTTTGTCCAAGGAATAGTTTTGTTCCATTCCTTTTCAGGGGCAGAGGAGAAAATTCTGGAAGATTTCCGAAAAACCCACAGCCCTGATGCCTCTGACTTCCAGCTACAAGCCATGATTCAGGCTGCGGGGAAGTTGGTACTGATTGATAAGCTGCTCCCTAAGCTGATTGCAGGCGGCCATAAAGTCCTCATCTTCTCCCAGATGGTGCGCTGTCTTGATATCCTGGAAGATTATCTCATCCAGAGAAGGTGAGAGCTGTTTCACACTGCATCAGCATGCGGCAGTTCCCTTTCTCTGAGGCCTTTTTGATCTATTCAAAAATTATATTTCAACAACAGCATTCAGAGATCGAAAAAAGGAAGCTTTTAGCAGTTGACTAAAATTCAGAGTTAAGTCTCATGGATCAAGTACATTCATGTTTACCTATCTAGTGTGAATGTGGAGCCCTTGCTTTGCTTAAAATAGTATATAAATGTTTGTTTATGTTCTTCTTAGTTCGAAGAAACAATTCAAATATCATTAGAGAAGGTTAAGAAAATAATGTATTTCTTGGGCAGGGGAGGGTGTGCTTAAATAATGATAGAACTACAGCCTAGAAAGTATCACTTGGTACAGTTTCTAGAACACCGTAAGTTGACAACAGAATTGTCAAATTCAAAAGAATTTGGGGATATTTTAAGTTCTTTCTCAGCAAAGCTTTTAAGGTTTTAAGATACACTAGCTGTGATGTCCCATATTTCTCCATATTCCTTTAATTCCTTGCATCTAAATTCCATTACTCATTGTAGGTATTAATGTAACTAATGCTTGTTTGGATCTTTTGTGAGTTCCGTTTGTTAATATTTTGTACTTTACATAATAATACATTGTACCTTACATTTCTAGTCATTGGCATAAATCAATGGTAGGAAGATGATAAATGGATTTTTAAAAATGTTTACTCTTAATGATGAAAGATTTTTCAAGGTCATAAAAACCATTAGCCTTACACATTGATGAGTTAGAGATGTGTATTTTCATATAATAAATGTGCAGCACATCTTAATTGTCTTACATTCTTTTCCTTGAAGACTGAAAGTATTAACAGAAATAGCAAATTTAACTATGGGATATCCTAACATTTACTGTCACATAAATCTCCAAACTCAGATTAGAAAATAAAAAATTTCTCAGCTTGGTAGTGGAAATTTTTATGTACATAATTCTTAAGACATATCTATTTCTTAAAGCTGAATAAAGCAAAACTAGTAAGGCATTTTTATGTTTTATAAAATTACTATATATTAGGAGCCCCATTGCCAGAGCCACATGCTTCTTGTGAATAAATTACCTTACTCTTTAAAACACACACATTACTAATTTGCAGGTTTTTTTTAATGAACCCTTCCAGAATGAGAAACTAATTAACAGACTTTACAGATGTCTTTATTTAGCCCTTCTGTGCTATTTTTTCTTATCATTTACTGCTCATTTTGCTTTCAAGTTACTTAATGCATTGCTTCTCTGGGGAGTAAGGACTTGTGTCACACCACCACCTGCTCAGAACCCCTGTTCTGCTTGGGCGTTTACCTTTGCGGTCTTTTTCCCTTTGTGTGTACATGTTTAGTTCTGTTATTCATTTGTTCAAATTGGGATCATATTCAGCATTTTTGTTCACTATATTATGAAATAGTATTATTTTCTGTAACACTTTTGGGGATCTGCATAATATTCTGTCTTGAAGATTGTTTCCAATTTTTCAGCATTTTAAGGGATTCTATGAATGTCCTTTTGCATTAACTTTGAATGCTTCCAGTAATTTCCTTAGGTTAAATTCTGATGTACATTTTAAAAAGTATCCGATAATATTTTCAAAACACCGTTTAGAATGGTGATTTTACTTAGCATGCCTTTCCAACAGTGTATGATAATGCTTTTACTCCCATATTCTGATCATTACTGTTTTTGCCCCTTAATCTTTGCTAATTCAATAAGCCAAAATTATGGGCCTTTATTTTTATTGTATTTCTGATTATAAATGAGTATTTTTTTCATATATATTACTTTTATTTTGGTTTTTGTGGAGTGCTCATTCATATTCTCCATTTTCTTTTGCACATTTGCTCTTCTGTTTATTAATTTTTAAGACTTGTTTATATAAGAATATAGTGCAATTACTTCCCCCATTGTTTTTGACTTTTAATGTTGTTTGTGGGTATCGGTTTTTGTTTGTTAATTTTGTTTTTAGAAATTCTAAATCTATAGTCTTCAGATTCTTGGTCTTAAACCAGTTTTAAATAAACTTAAATGCTTAATTTTTTTAAAATTCAAGTTAAAATTAATACACTTAAGACTTCCCCTACTCTTAACTGTGGATTCTTATAAACTTAAGTAATTTCTTGTCATTCTTTTATGATTTCTTCATCTTATCTGCATCCAGCAAGGTTTTTCTGCTCTTAATATCATTTTTCTCTTTTTACTTTAGTTTTTGTTTTGTTTGTTTTGCTAGTTAGTCATGCTCATAATTTAAAGAGCAAAATTATTCTGTTAGCTTTGTGGAAAGATGGACTCCTTAATTCACACCCTCCCCTGCCTTGCAGTTCTTTTATGCCCCAAAACAGTTCATTTAAACTCTTTGTAGAGTTTCTCTTGGTATTTATGGCTGTACCTCGGTAATGTTAGAGGTCGTAATTTCTTGATTTTTCTGGAGGGGGCTATTATATGTTCTCCTAAGGAAGCTGAGTGTCTTCTCTCACTGCCCCTCATAAGCAACTTCCTATCTTCCATGTAGTATGCAGTTTACTGCTTCTTTCTTGCATGGTATTTTTCCCCTTTAATAAAAATGATCTTTTGATTGGATTGCTTCTTTTTCTGCATGCTTGTTATAACTCAGCTGCACAATTCACCCTGATTGTCTTGCTCTGCTCCTGTTATGTCAAGCACACGAGTTTCATCTTCTCAGAGCCGTTTCTCGTAGATCTTCTGCTACCCTTGTTTGCCCTCCCTGCCGTTTCTCGTAGATCTTCTGCTACCCTTGTTTGCCCTCCCTGCCTGGTACACAGTTGTCATATGGCATCTCCCTTCTTCCATCACTCTGATAAGTTTTCTTTCCAGTCTTCTTGTTAGTGGATCCCTCTTACCTCTCCTGGGAGCTTCTGAGAAGAGGTGCATGATAAGTAAATTTTGAGACTTTGAGATGTTTTGATTTTACTCTCATTCCTAAGTAGTCATTTGGCTGGGTTTGAGATTCTGGGTTAAAATTCACTTGCCACAGATTTTTGTCTTTTAATGTTTCTTGTCTTTCGTGTTAGAATTGTTGGTTGGCTTTGTGTTTTTTTTTCCTTCCAGCACTTTAAAGGGTTGTTTCATTGTGTTCTGGCCCCATGGTTTCTGATGAGAGGTTCTTGACTTATCCATCTTTGTTCTTTGTATGTGATGTGTTGTTTTACCTTGCTACTAAGATTTTCTTTCAGTAATGAGTTTGACTCATTACTCTGGCATGGAGCTAGTTGACCGTCTTGAATTTGTAAATGTACAGCTTTCCTGAAATCTGAGGTGCTTTTGTACAAATTCTTTTCTTTTTGCTCAACTCTTTTCTCTTTGTGGGACTCCAATTACCTGTGTTTTTTCCTTTTCAATATTGTTGCAGGGATCCATAGGCTCTGTTCTCCCCTATTCCCCCAAATCCTTATTTTCCTCTGTTCTGTTTAGATCTGTCTTCAAGTTCCTTCTTTTGTCATTTCCATTATGCTTACTAAAAGCCCATCCACTGCTTTATTTTAGAGATTATATTTTAGTTTTAAGATATACTTTTGATTTTTGGTTTGAGGTTTTGTTTTTCTATTGTGATTTCCCTTCATTCATTATGTTCACTATTTCACTGAGTGTGATGATAATAGCTGCTTTAAAGTTCTTATCTGGTGATTATATCATCCTCGGCTTGACATCTTTTGATGTTTTTTTCCCTTGAAAATGTGTTACATTGCTTTCTGTTTTTTGATATTACAGTAAGAGTGAAAATGAAAATTCTGTTGATGTAGGTAATAATAGCTCCAGTCCCAGCTCTAATTTCTTTCCGTCTGCCCCCAGAATGTACAACTCAGAGGTCAGTAAGAGACTTAGACTTTGGGATCCCCCATCTCTTTCTCCTTTCTGAGACTTCCCTCGCCCTTTGTCATTCCTGGTTGCCAGTGATTCCTTCCCTAGTGCCTCTGATAAGAAAGACAGTAGCTTTTTATCAGACTTGTAACGGCCCTACACTTTTGCCACCTATACCAAAGCCTCCCTCTGACCAAATCCACAGTTTCTATTCCTTTCTAGAGTCTGCCAGTTTTTCTTAACTCTCCACTTGTCCTCATAGGTTTTTCTGCTTACTCATTTTGTGAGTGTGTGTCTGTGTGTATTTTGTTTTTTCTTTTTGTATTTTTTCTGGATGTTGTGGTTTTGTTTGTTGGAGGTTTGGTATTTTTGGTCTCTCCTCCATTCCAGAACGAGTTATCTTTGTTTCAGAACAGAGGCTTTCCTCCCTTATCTGGTCAAAGGCCATCAGATTGGGCACTTCTGAGCCAGTTAGAAAGTCCGGATATGTGGTCCTGGTTTTTTGACACCTACATGAGCCCCAACCATCTAGCTGGGCCATTTCATTGGGGAACCGCAAGTGTCAGTATTTTGGGGTGTCTCTTTCCCTTTCTCCTGCCAAGGTGGGAACTTGATTGTGTTGAGAGCTGATTGTGAAGAACGAGTAAAGAGTGGTAGGGGAGGTCTCTGTCTCTGTCTCTCTTCCCTTTCTACCTTGAACTACCTTCTCTCTACCTTGAACTGTGATTGGTATCTCCAAGAGCAGAAAAGGGGATCTTTTACTTCACCTTCTCAAAGACGGCATGGTTGATCTGTTTGAGTCCCTCACTACCAAAAAACCTTTTTATGTGTATGTATACATTTACATATCTATATTTACTTATGTATACATTTACCCATTTGAATTTTGATTGACTTACTTATTAAGTAGAGCAAGATTGATAATATTTGCAAAATTAGCCATATGGTATTCTCTGCACTTATTCAGGTCTTTTATATATAAACCATGGATTTGGTAAATATTTATAAAGTATGTACTTTGTGCTAGAACTTCTGTGTGTGTGTTGGGGACACAGTGAACAAACCCACATGGCCCCAGTATCATGTTGCTGGGTCCTACATATTTTGTACTGATTTGCTGCTACGGTATTTTATATATTTTTCTTCTTTCACTGACTTTATGGCCATTGTAAATGGTATCCCCCCCCCTCCCCCCATTTTTTATGTTTTCCAGCTGATATTGCTGGGAGATGAGAAAGTTGTTTATTTCCCTTCAGGCCTTCTGAGGTCAGAATTTTCTGTTGTGTCCAAAGCGTTGGCTTGCACTTCTCCCTGCCCACCCACCCCAGCACGGCCGTGGCTCTTCAGAGCGCCACCAGCCGCTTGTTGATCTCTGGTGGTGATTTGGGATTGCAGTTCGATGAACTTCATCAACTCCTTAGGAATCTTGTTCGAAGTACAGTTGATGCAGAGGGTTGGTTGGTGTGTTAAAATTTATGATGTGTGATTCTTCAGATTTACTAGCCCATAAGGTGTTTCTGTATTTGAGCTTCGTTGCCTCTCCTGGTGTCAGTTGGTTTTGTTCCTGTTGAGTTTCATTCACCTTCCACACACAGGTCATGGCACAGCCAGGAGACCTGGCTCAGAAGTTGGGGGGCGGGTTGGGTGTGGCAAGGAAATATTTAGTTTTTGATTGAACTTTTTAATTTTCTTACATCATTGTTCATTCTTGTATAGTATTTGATTTCTCCCCTCAGGTATAGTCCCCATAAATCCCCCACCAATACATCACTCATGAACCATCACTATAGTCCTCCTTCCCCTGTGACAGAAACAGTTTAAAATAACTTAAGTAGTTGGATTTGTATTTTAGGTTTGTGTTTTTTCAGAGCCCTCCTTCAACTGAACTAAAATACAGAAATGAGAATTAACATTCCAGTCATCTTGCATAATTTCTAAAACTTGTTAAACCATAGCTGGCAAAATGCTATCTAATTTTATGGGATTTTCCCCTTAGAGGATAGCCAGGCTCTCCTCCTCAGCTCTAGGGTAAGAGCAGCTCCACGGGCATCTGGCTCCTCACTGATGGCTGGGGGTCTCTTACCAAAGGACAGTAAGTCATGTGCCTGCAGCATTAATCATTTGCACGTGTGGTGGTGGAGGATGTGGCAGATTTGTTTAATTGAATCTCCATCCTGCCACCTTAACTCATGTGCTTCTCCACTGCATCACATGCATGGTCAGACTTCCAGGAGTAACCCATCACAGGTCCCTGGTCACTGATATGCGAGGTTTCTGCCTTCACCTTTATTGTTACAAGTTTCCAAAGTTTCCCAGTACCCCTTATTTATCTTTAAGTTCTTCTTTTAGATTTTAAGGGAAATCTTTATATCCTGCTGCATTTTAATGGGAGGTACAATTTAAAGACCATATAACAAACTGGTAAAGAGTATGGACTTGAGTCAGATGGGTCTCAGTTCAGGTCACCTAACTTCTGGGTCGCAAAGCAAGTTATTTTGCTTGTGTGTGGGTTTTTTGTGTTTCTGAAGTTTCTTCAAATACGAAATAAGGATGACACAGAAGTAAATGTGAAGATTCATACAAAGCTCCTATCATAGTGCCTGGCACAGAGCTTAACACATAAGAGCTTGCTGCTGATATCATTGCTGTGGCTGTTGTTAGTAATAATAAATGTATCTAACTGGTTTCATAGAATTGCAACATGTAGCCTTTATTTTTTGTTTTATACCACAATATCTTTTTAGTCGGCCTTCATGACAGTCCTGTCACTTCCACCTATTTTACTTACTACTGTAGTCCCATTATCTTAAGTTTACTACATTTTTAAAGAGAGAAACAAAATACCCACTGCTGGTATTGCTTCATGTATGTCCCTTTTGTCTCCTCGGCGGCCTGGTTTCTTTACATGGGTTTTCTTTTTCCTTAAGGCAGTTGGGATTATATGACTAAATTTAGTTCTCTAGAGCTGTTTCCATGCAGTCATCTACCACTAGAGTATCTATCTTTATTCTCTTTCCAGTGATTTACCTGAAATGTTAAAGATCTGAGTCCCTAAATTCTGGGCTACCGATATGATTTTTGCCAGATTTTTTGTTCTTGGCTGCTGTTGGGTTTAGGATAGTTGGCTCCTTTTTAATAACTTATACCTAACCTGCCTGTTACTGCTTACTGGTCAGAATTGGGCCCCGGGTCATAGTCTTCCTATTAATGTGTGTCATAAGAAAGCAATAAGGCTCTCAGCTGTCATTGCTTGCTATTACATTTTAATTTTGTACTAATTCCATGTTCTCCACCTGTGAAAAGCAGAAGGTACCTGTTTTTTCTATTTGGAGGAACAAATATTGTGCTCCTATAGCAAGATTATTTCTTATTCTGTTTCCTTTTACCTTAACTTTCACTTAATTGTTTCTTAACTTTCCACAGTGATATGTACCTTTTCATGATATTCAGCCTTACTTCCTGACTTTGTTTTCCTTTACAAATTCTTCAGTTTCCCTAACGCGGCTCAAGAACTTTTCCTGGTTTATCCCTACTTGCTTGCAATATACTTCCCAGAATATCTTGATTTCAGCCATAATCTTGGAGGTTTGCTGTGCCTCTGAACCTTTGAGGAACTGTCAGGCTAGGAATGACCAACCCAGACAAAGTACTGACTGTCAAGAGAGTCTTCTCACATTCACTCAGTTTACCCAGCAGCAACTAAAGACTGCTTTGAACCCTGGTTTCATGTCATGGGCATGACTGAAGGAAATGGTTGAGGCTTCTGCTTGCTTCCTGGTCTCATCACTAGACTCAGTGCAAGTAAAAACTGGGGAATACTTGAGCTAACTTGCGTGGGGCGTGGGGATCGAACCTTCACATTTACAATTCTTCTAGTTCTAGTTAGTTTGTGGCTGGTGTATTGATTTAGCTTGTTTTTGCTTGTTTTGAAAGGGGGACATTTTGCAATGCAGTTCTAGGTGTCTGCCCTGCTGCCTACGTGGAGGGGTGGACCCCTTCTAGACTGCTGACATTTGGTCCAAATTTAGAAGTGAGGGATTTAAGGCTGTCGGCCAACAACTTCCTTTGTTGTGTGCTGTTCTCCTTTGAAGTCATGATTAACGCCTGGGCTTTCGTTCGTTTGGGTCCCCTCAGATACACCTATGAGCGAATTGATGGGCGAGTACGGGGAAACCTGCGCCAGGCAGCCATCGACCGGTTCTGTAAGCCAGACTCAGACCGCTTTGTCTTTCTTCTGTGCACCAGAGCGGGAGGCCTGGGGATCAATCTCACAGCTGCCGATACCTGCATCATATTTGATTCAGACTGGAACCCACAAAATGACTTGCAGGTAACCACTAGGATGATTGCTGTTTGCCTTAGCGGCCCCTGAATCGAGACCATCACTGCCTTGGCTTTAGCGTGTCTGCCGTGCTGCTTGCTGTGGTGCCAGCCAGAGGGCCGGCTTAGGGCCTTAGTGAGGGGGCGCAACTGCACGAAAGGTGGATGTTACCCCTTCCACTAACTGGAGAATAGAGCTTTCCTTTCACTTTAAAGCAAATGGTATTTTGTTAGTTGTAACCTCCAAATAGAACTACTACTGTTCGTTGCTGTTATCAGATACAAAGAAAGCTATGATGCTTGACTAATTTTCTAATTCTTGATGCATAGATTGTGGCCTTTCCACGTGGTGTGTGTGTGTTAGATGTCATATGTCAACTGCCACGATGATGTGTCCCAAAGGGGGTGGGAAAGTTGCACACCGGGCAGTCACCCTTACTAGTTCATTTGCTGTCCACTTAGTGCACTTTAGAGTTTATTTGTGCCTAATTCTGTGAGTTTTCAGGTTATATTTACTAGTTTTAAGCAAACTAAATAACAGGTAGCGTTAAAGATTATTGCCAAAATGGGAGTTAATACATCTAAAAAAGCAATCATGAAACAAGAAAAATAGCAGCGCCAACACTTCTCCTAGTTCAGAGGTCTTCAGCAGCCTTGTTTCAA
This sequence comes from Galemys pyrenaicus, assembly GCA_019455555.1. Classification (NCBI taxonomy): domain Eukaryota; kingdom Metazoa; phylum Chordata; class Mammalia; order Eulipotyphla; family Talpidae; genus Galemys; species Galemys pyrenaicus. The sequence goes on from JAGFMF010011769.1 coordinate 5,229,630, forward strand.
AGTAAAAATGATGATGTTATAGCCCGATTGGACAGTAAGTCAGTCAGAAGGATTCTAAGTTGTCAGGACAGCAATTTTGAGTGTAGATTTTACACCCATCATTATAACAATGAACTTCATCTATCATGGGATGTTTGCTAATACTTGGAGAGGATGGCGGGGGGTAGTGGGTGGCTGAAAGCCTTTTTTCGTGAAACAGATATTTGATAAAAGAAGTTTGAGGCAGCTATTTCACAAACCGAAGAGGTAACCTAGGGGGTATGCCTGGGAAAAGGAGCTAAACTGATGGCCATTGGGGTTTCCTCTCTTCTTGCCACTTCTCACAGAGCTATTCTGCTTTGTCTTTTTCATAAGTTTCCAAGTAAAGTTTTATTTAAGTCTTCCTGTTAGTATACTAGTTGAAAAGCCAGTGCTTTAGATTATTATGTTGGTAACCGTGGCTAAAACCCAGAGGAAAAAATATCTTAAGACTAACAGTGTGGACGATGTTGCGCTGTTTTGTAAATGAGCAAAAGCTTTTCAGTCATTTAGAGTTATTTTAGAGAAAATCTGTGGATTTCACTAGCTCCCTCTCAGGTCTTTCTACTCGTGAAGAGGTATTTGGGCCAAAGAAGAATTGCTGGTTATAATGAATAGCCAATTTTTGAAGGAGTAACATCCTCAACTTTAAAATAATCAAAACTGCCTTTGGTCAGGTTGGTAGCAAGAACCTAATTAGCATAGAGATACGGACGAAGGACTGAGAAAGTATTACCCATAGTTTAGCCACCTAAATATTAAATAGATGCTTTTGGAGCACAGTCAAGTTTGTATTCATATTATCTCTGTTTGCTGTCACTTCATGGTGATGTGGTTGAATATCACACTAGAGACGTTATAGCCCACATCTAAAATATTTTCTATTATAGAAGTTTGCCCATCCCAGCGCAGATAATTTCTTGTTTTGGGCAGCTGTAAAGTTCTGTACTCCTTTGCAGTACTCACCCAACTGTGAGACTTGGTACCTGGGAGAATGATAATACAGGAAACCAGAACTGGGTGGTTGAGGCCAGGTTATCTGTACAAGCCTGAAGGAATTTCCAGGAGGGAAATTAGAAGTGTAAGTCTGGCCTTTGGAGGCAGCCTATGGCCAGAGACAAAGCTTTTGGAATACTGGCTTCCCTTAGTTGGAATCTGGACATTGCTAACTGATCAGGCACAGTGCCAAGAGCGGAAAGCAAGAGTGAGAATGTTGAGGCCTGGTGGGGGCGGCGGTATCGTTCATTTGATTAAATGTGTAGCAGCCAGGAGGAGTGGGCGGGTCATCCTGGATTAGGGTTTGGGGAGAAGGGAGGCGTCCTAGGAATAGCTGGTTTTTAATGTCCACTGCTGAAGAACTAGCAGGAAATGAATAAAGAAATAAAAAATGAAGCCCAAACTGAAATAGCATAGTGTAAAGTATTTCAGTGTGCTGATAGCATTTGTGAACTTCTAACGCTCAGCCCGATTGAAGAAACAAAGATTACCAGCACTGTCCCCAGAATGCAGTGGAAGGTAAATGGATGAGACCGAGGACAGCCCCAAATCCAAGTTAAAGTTAGAATTCCTGAATTTGCTATCTTCTAGACCTGTGACTGCTTCATTGTTCCCCACCCATTGGTCTCAGCTTTTTGGGTTATTTTTATTTAATGTTTTGTGCATTAAACGATCCTTAACTTTTGAAAGATTGGGTAGAAATGGAGGAATTGAAGGAGAAGACTACTCTTAGGGCAGGAAGTTAGATCTGAGGTCATTGTAAAGACAGATGTAACAGGAGAAAGGAAGTCCAGGGCTGAGGCATACACGGAGACAGAGCAAGTTCTGTGCGTGGTTGGTGTGGGGGTGCGAGCAGGGGGGCTGGGGACTGCCCACAGCGTGTGCACACTCAGCACACCCGGCCTTGCTTCTGAGCTGCGTGCTGTGCTGTGATGTGGAGGAAAGGCCCGGAGACGGCAGCCCTGAGATCGCCCCGTGGTGCAGAGGGCTGCAGCTGAATCGGCTGTGCAGATCTGTGAAATGCAGCTTGAACCCCAACCAAGTAGAAACCTTAACCAGACCGTCCCGGGGACTGGTCCTGCTAGAAGGTTATGTAACTTAGGTACACTCCACTCTCACACGTGCACAGACTCTAATATTTTTCATGGATGTGTAAAGCTTTCAGTCACCTGTAGTTCTTTAAGCTCACTGAAGAACTGCAGTCCCTGCTGTCAGAAAAGATGATTGTGTTTCCGTTGGAAGATGGGCTTAGACATAGAACATTTATTCTGGGGGTAGATTGAGGAATTTACTTCCTGATAGAAATATCAGGGCCTCGGAAAAGAGAATCCCATATGAACAGAGTCTCTCATCCTCTCGCTAGCAGGATCTTAGCTTAGCTCCCGAGGCCCAAGTTCAGGCTACAGAAAACGGGGCTGTTCACTAGTCTCAGCCTGGAGAGGTCTGCTGCAGTCTGTCGTTACACCCGGCCAGACTGGCAGGGCCAAGACTGTTTCTGACTGATGAGGCGGATCTTCAGAGCCTGAAAAGTCTGATTTGGGGTGGCCAGGCCAGCTGCGGCAGGGCTGCAGACAGGCTGCAGTTCCATGCTGGAAACTGCGGTCTCTACAGAGTCAGCTCGAGTCAGAAAACAGCGTCACCTTTTTGGTGCTTTGTTAGGAAAAGTTCATGCTCCCGGCCTTCTCTTCTGATCATTTTGCTGGGGCTTCCTGTGATTTGGGGATGGGGTTAGAGGCATGGAACTTACTGGAAACATTCCTTTTTTTTTTTAATCTAGATCTTCATATAATAAATGACATTGAATGTCACGTAGTAGTTCCTTAGTGTCTGAGGAGTCCAGTAAATTAAATCCTTCTCCCATGCCTAGATCTAATTCCTTTAGAAGTAGACACAGGAGTACAGTTAAGGATGAGAACATCAACTTTAATAAATTGTGAAGGTGGGTTAGATGATGCAACTTGACTAGATGCCAGAATTAGGCTAAGACTGATCCATATAGATATCCACCCCTATCTTGAGGGTAACTTCACCCACCCAGCTCCCCTGGTTGTCTGTGGAGCACAGGCCAGCTTGTCCACCAGTGGGAGAAGACTCCCGTCCTCCTCAAAGGAGTGAGCAGGGGAGAAGTCCCTAGGTCAGTCCTCCTTTGAAGAAGAGAGAGGCAGGCAGGAGGACAGAGACATGCTCTGCTCTGTTCCTGTCTCGGGAAGACTTTCTCGTTTGGAAAATGAGGATGGGGAACCAAGACTGCCGAGACAGCGTCATTCCATCAGCCTAGCTGCACAGCCCCTTCCCAGGTCCTCCTCCCCGCTCCATGAAAGTGAAGGCGCAAGTACGTCAGGATTCGGGATGGAAACGGGGCCCTCCTTAGGGGAAAGAGGAGATAGTAGTGTGGAGTACCACAGTATTGGCGTTTACCTGGGCTTTCAGGGCAAATCAGTTTGTACGCCCCTTTAACAAGTCTTATCTAGCAGTATTAGATAAACACACATCCTCCCTCAAGTCTCGACTGCCTGTGTCAGCATCACAGAGTGATGCGCAAGTGTGAATTCACCTCCATTCACCTTCGTCCAGGAGACACAGCTGTGACTCAGTGCTGGTCTGTCGACTGCAGCAGCTTTGCCTGAGGTTCCCTGAATACTCAAGGTTAAGGAATGCACCAGGAGCCTGAGAGGGAAGAGGCGTGTGAAGAACTGGTTTCTTTTCATTTGAGGAAACCAGCTACGAGCTCTCCGAGCAGAGACAGGCCTGTGGAGCGCACACGGGAACCAGGCCACCCCTCGCAGAGGCTCCATGGCACCTCCGTTCTGAGGGAGCCCTGCTCTCCGAGGCAGAGCTCCGCGGGGTTGGACAGGGCTCAGGGTAGCAGGGCTGGGCCTTACACCACTGTGTCTTCTCTGTCAGTGAGAGCCCTGAAGGGAGGACGCAGAGGGTGGGGGCAGCCACCAGGACAGGCTGCTGCCTGTCCAGAGGATTTGGAATGGAGGAGGGATCCAGTCTGAGGAGCCAGAGCCCCTTCCGGGGTGCTTGCAAGCAAGACTTTGGGGGCTGACACAGTCTCTGAGACAGGAGACTTCGCCACTTCCTTTACCGCCACCGGAGAGCTGGCAGCGCCTGTGTGCTGACTGTGTGCCTGGAGCTGACTGTGTGCAGGACCGGGTTCTTTGGAAGTCGTATTTCTGATCTAGCAAGACTGATAAGTTTATGCTGCCAAGCTTTCAGAAACTTTGTGGGTAGGCAGACAGTAAACCAAGAAAAACAAGATATAGATAGCAGGACTTACCACAAAGAAATAACAGAGGATAAGACTGCTGCTGGGGGGCAGGCGCCCTGATTTAGAGAGTGGTCTAGGAAGCTTTTTTAAGATGATGACCTCTGGACAGAGGTGTGCATGAGAGGAAGATCTTAAGTTGTGAGATCAAAAGGGAGAGCGTTTCAGATGAGCATAGGCGGCACCGTGGAAGCAGGTGGGACAGGTGCTTAGAACTAGGTAAAGTGAGTGAATTTCTTCTGAATACTCTCTCGTCTCCCTCTTCAACGTCCTCTTTTTTACCCCCTGTTCCTTTTTTCTGCTGTCACAAAGCACCCTTTTCCCTCCTATTACCTCATTCCTCCTTCCTGTTCTTAGCCTGCTTTAGACCGATTGGCCCACACAGTGAGCTCCAGGCAGGGGCACTTTTACAAAGCAAAAGTTGATAGGGGATATCAAAAGGGCATACGAGGGGGCCTCCCTCTAGCGCAAGGGGTCAAGTCGCAGCACTATGAAGCATCTGCAGCCACTGCAGCGCGAGTTTGAGCCCTGGCCAGGGAGGGGACCCACATGGCGCAGCAGACCTCTCCTGCCTCACCCGCTGCTCCCCTCAGCAGTGTGTTTCAGTCTATCTGCCTGCTCTGCTCCCCACTCTGTTTCTGGTGAATCCTCTCCCCACACCTCTGGTCTGTACCCCAGTTCTTGTGTACATAAATAAGCAAATCTTTAAAAATAATAATTAAAAAAAGACTGAAGCCTGAAGGAACTCCCAGTGACCACATGTGAACAACAAATTAGAGAGCAGTTGATTACAACCCATGAAATCAAAATAAATATCCATGACCCCACTCTGATATAAAAAACGGGGGACAAAGGACAGCTAGCTTCCCCCACACAGCACGGGGAAACAAATGTACTCAGGGCTTCGGTTGGGATGATGATCTGAATAACAGTAGAAATGGAGTGCAAGGGGCAATAACCTGTGCCGATTCTTAAGCGACATTTACATTCTAAGAGGAAATGGTACCTTGCCCCAAGGAGTAAACCTGGAATTGGAAATTTCAGATTCCAAACAGGCCTGCGGAGGACATCGTTGAGGGAGAGCAGCTCCATAGAGGCCAGTGTCTGATTCCTCTTCTGCACGAGTAGTCACCTTGGACACAGACTTTTAGAGAGCTAGAGAAATGTTACATTGCTGAGCTGAAATAAAACACTTGTGCAGACAAAGTAGACTGGGAAACCTACCAGTGTGCTAAAAGTCATGGAGTTCAGATGGACTCTAGCATTTTATTTCATTGAGGAACAGGTAGTATTTTAAAGTATTTTAAAAATGTATTTTTTAAATGGAATAAAACAGTGATTTGGAAAAGGAGTGTAAGAGCCAGGCAAGGAGTTGGTACTGCTTGATTGTTTGTACCAGGCAGCATTAGTGCACTGTGCTTTGCCCTGGCTGGGGGTGGGGGGGAGCGGGTGGGGGGGTTGGCACCACTGCCCCCTACTTGTAGTCCACTCAGAGGGTTCTGTATTTGAAGCTTTGCAGATGTAGCTTGTTTGGGCTGCATCTCGCTTGCTGCCCTAGCTCTGAAAGTTTTTCTCGTTATCATATTTGTGTGTAAGATTTTTCTGAGACTTGACTGTGACGTGATGCGTCTTACGTGACAGGATTCATTCTGTTATCTTCCAGGTAAGTGACGTTGCAGTGTGTTTGTCTCCTGGTCCCACTCTGTTGCTGGTGACAGTAAGAAGTCTGGAGATGGGTCACCTAGGACTGGCGTGATAGCCTCTCCGGCTCCTTCTGTCTCTGTGTCCCACCCTCAGTGAGTGTGGTTTATAGCCTCTTGAGTCCAAAGTGGATACTTTAGGCCCCAACAGGAAAAAGACGGAAGGAAGATGCTGTTCAAGAAAGAACTTCTCCAGATACCGCCAGGAGATGTCTGTTCCGTCTCATTGTCCAGTACCGTATTACCTCACCATTCCAGGAGAGCTGGACATGGCTTCAGCTGAACACGCTGCTGTCCTGTGCAAGCGTCAGGGTTCTGTAGTGAAGAAAGGAGATGTGGGCACACATTAATTAGACTTTGACTCAAACATTTCTTAAAATCCCTCTCGCTGTATTAGCCAGAAGAACAAAATTGGTATCCGTATTTAGGAGCAAAAATTACTAGTTCATAGGTTTCATAAAACATACTACTTACGTCCATCAGTTCCATTATTTACCAGTTATCCATCAAGTCTTCTCCTATTAATAAAGATTATGTTGCCACTAAAGATATTAAGAGGGCCAGCTGATTGTAATAGCCAGAGATTAAACAACTCAGTTGTCCAGCAGTAGAATGATGATTAACCAAGCCACAGTCTATTTAGCTTTGATTTTAAGATGAGAAATACCTCTCTCTATATACTGCTTTGGAATCATTTCAGGAATACATTATTGGGTAAAAAAAAATTAAGTGGAAAAGTATGTATAGTATGCTATAAATGCTTTTCCTTTCCCACCCCCATGAAAAGACTAGGGGGTAAAAACATTTAAAAACTCTATTTTTAAATGATTGCCTGTGGCAGGAAGGGTAAAGGAATAGGACAAGGATAGAAGCTCATTTTCCCAGGTATGTCTTTTTGCACCCCGTAAGAGTTTTGTAGATTTATAAAACAAAATTCATTTTTTAAATACTTTAAAATTGTTTTAAACTTAAAAAAAAAAATTCCAAAATGTTGTCGTTCTCGGCCTTTCACCCAGCTGTCCTTAATGTTAGCATTTTATATAACCGTAGTGTAGTTATTGAGACATTTGTTTCCTACAAATGTTCTTTTTCTGGTCTGGAGCCTGTGCGGACCTCACACCTGTGGATGTCGGGCGCCTCGGCTTCCTCCTGTTCTACCCCTTGTGACCGGGGTATGCTTGACGTGTGCTGGCCGGCGGTTTCGCGGGATACCCCTCATGTTGGGATGGTCACATGTGGGGTCTTGCATGTTTGGCCTAGTTACAAAAGGGATGTTGTAGCCTTCTCGGGGTGTCCTCTCGGGGTTCGTAGTGTCGATACATCTTACTCGTTGTATAGTAACCTGGAGTATTTGGCTGAGATGGTGTCTGCCAGGCTTCTCCACTGTAAAACAACTATTTTTACCTTAAAATTAATCACTATTTTTGGAGAAGAACTTTTGAGACTCTGTAAGTATATTATTTCTCATCATACTTTTGCTCATTAATTTTAATATCCATAAGTGCACCTTGCCTTCTGTAATTATTACCACAGTATTTGGCTATGGTAACTTTCTGTTTCAGTCATTCCTTCTACATGTATTAACTGGAATTCTGTTCTAAAGAGCAGCTGTCCTGTGTCCCCCATTTATTTTTATTGGTGTGGGGGTATTTATTTTATTTTCATGGGTTGTAATCAGCTGCTCTCCTTATTTGTTGTTCAGCTGTGGTCACTGGGAGTTCCTTCAGGCTGGTTTCTGTGTCCTTTTGATAGCCCCTATCAGCTTTTGAACAGTTGCTTGCTTTTTAAAAGTGCCAAAAGATTGGGCCTCCCTAGTGGCACAAGGGTTTAAGTTTCAGCACTATGAAGCAATCTGCAGTCACTGCAGCACAAGTTCGATCCCAGCCAGGGAGCAGACCCACATGGCACAGCAGACCTCTCCTGTTTCCCCGCTGCTCCCCTCAGCAGTGTTACTTCGGTCAACCTGCCTGTTCTGCTCCTCACTCTGTCTCTGGTGAATCCTCTCACACCCCCCCCCACCTCTGGCCTGTATACCAATTCTTGTATCCATAAATAAATAAAACCACTGCAGTGTTATATCTTTCTCGATGTACCACAACAGGGGAAACCTATATCCTTGTCTGATAATGTGGGCGTTGATCTCTTCATTAGTGATGTCTGTCAGACTTTCACCTGGAAAGTTGCTGTTTTTCCCTTTGGAATTAATAAGTAATTTTGGCGAAATACTTTGAGTCTGTAAAATATCCTGTTCCTCATCAGAACCTCAGTCACTGATTTTAGTTTCCACTGATTATTTTTGCCTAAATCATCACTATGAGGATTACAGAGTGGTGATTCTCTGTCACTCTGTATTTATAGTTATATTATGCAATGAGGAAAGTTTTTCCTTCTCTCCCATTTATTTATATTAGTGTAGACTTGTGGGTTCTTTTTTCCCCCTTTATTCAGTGGGTTATATTCCATTACTGTATGCATTTTGATATTCAGGTAGTCCTAGACTTAGCCAATAGAAGCCTCTTCAAGCTCCAGGTGTTCTTTTTGGTATGTTTCCATCATCCTTTGCGTACTTCCTTATATGCAGGCACAATATGTTTCAGGTTCATCCTCTACTTTGTCTACCCTGGTCCTGGAATTAATCTGATTTCTCTAACTTACTTTGGTTCTGTGTTAGGGAGAATGGTACTTAGTTGAAAGTTACAGTCTTTGCTGCTGGGATGCTGTTTGCTTCTAGGTGCTCTCAGTGTACATAACTAGAATACATACACATGGTGTGTGCATAAAACAGCTTTCATACATACCCGTGTATGCATAAACATATAAACAGAAATCACCATGTTCTTGTCTAGTTCTATATCTACATGTATGCTTATATACACACATGCACAACCCAAACATGAGTTAATACTCATATCTCCAAATCCATTCTGATGCCACAGAATCACTCCAGCCTTCCTTCTTCCCATATTTGTGACTTCCTTTTTCAACAGTGAAAACCCTGACCTTGTACATTTACTCATTCACTCAACCCCATATTACATAGAAGTAGCTTCGTCATTATTGACTCTACCACTGCAAAAAGAAAGTTATGTACAAGTGTGTATTTAAAGTACTGTAATTTGACTGTACATAGTGGGGTATAACCCTGAGAGGAAGTAAACAAAAATCTTAGTACATTGTTTTCAGTAATTATGTTTGAAGGGGATTGTAATGGTATTGTTTTTCTGAGACTGATGTATTGTGGGATAAATCAAATGAACATGATACTGGTGTGGTTGACAACATGACAACAAAGCTTTTCAGCATGGTTAAAAGTAGGTACGTTGTAATGATGTAGTGAAAATCCCATAATCCTAAATTTGAATTTAAAATATCACTATGGAGAAATCCTATACTGTAAAAATGTTAACAAGGATGTAAAGCAATGGTACTCCTTTAAAAATAAAAAAATATGTATCAGCATGATCTCATGATGCATTTGTCTTATATTTATTTGTACATAGTTATATGTACCATACATCCACAGATATCTCTATTTTTGCCTGCTAAATAAACCTAGAAACAAAGAACAAGTTAGTAGCAGTGAACACCACTAAAGTATCCAAATTATTGCCTCTGACTACCATTTCCCACTAAAAGAAACTAGGACTCCTTGAAAGAAAAATGGCTGAGTCCAGGCATGGGCAGGAAATATATGGTAAGAGCTTCATATCAGGAAGCAAGGGGCTATTTATGACTCCTGGTCTTTGATAAAACATGCAGACATCTCATATCTAATTCTTACCTGCATGTGTATGTATATGTGTGTGTGCATGTACATACAATCCCCCTCCCGAACTGTGAGTTCTTACTGATGCCCCCAAATCCATCTACCACCAGAGTTTATTTTATTCTCCTCCTTTCTATATTTGACTGAATTGGCGGAAGGATTTAGAAGCCAATTTAAAGAGGCTCCCACAAACCATAAATGAACAGCATTAAGGGTAATGTTGGCGTGCAATAAATCATAGTTCATTTATTTAAATGCACGGCTTGATTGTGTTGCTTAAAGATCTAATAATAAAAATCTTCATTTGTCACTTTTGGGAAATGTTATCTTGGAAACTAAAGAGAGAAAAAAAGAAAACTTTGACTTTGTTTCTCCTATGTGAACTGCACATCAGCTAACAAAAATAATGGGTCTAAGCAATGGTCATCCATTTAAAACAAACGTTTTGTGCTATTTTTACTTTATTAAATTGTAGTTTAGAGGAAATACAGGAAACAGGAACCTCTTCAGTGAGACAGCCAGAATACAGGTGGCAGATTTTGACTATGAGAAACTATAGGACAGGTAACCTGGTAACGCCCACAAATAACATTTGATAAAAGGAGAGATCAACGTCTGGCAGTATCTATAAGAGAGACTTGAGCCTTATCAAACAATTGCAGTTATGGACCTCATTTGACTCCTAATATAAACACACACACGTGTGCATATTTATATAGTTGTAGATTAATGAATGAGATAAGTAGGGAAGCTGGAGTACTGACTGATGAGTTGGTACTAAGAATTAGCTTTTTGAGCTGTGACAATATGTTTTACATGAGTCCTTCTCTTTAAGAATACATACTGAAATTTGTACAGATAAAACATGGTACCTAGGACTTGGCTTCTTAGCATTATTAAAGAGTAGGGGTGTAGTCCAGATGAAATGGAATTGTCCATACGCGAGCATATATTTTTTTCTGTGGGTGAAAATTTCTATTGTAAGACGTAAAAATCTGGAGCTTCCAGCTCAGAGACATTGCCCAGGAGCACAGGACAGCATTGTGGGAATGTGTGTGTGTGCACGCTTTCAGATCATAAGCTGGGGGGGAGGGCAAGCTGGGATGAAAAGCCAGGTGCTTCTCATCATGTGTCCAATCACACAGTAGTCACTTGATGAATAATGAGTGAGGAAGTGAGCGACTTGAAGGAGCAGCCTTCATTTGGGTAAAATCTCTAAGTCAGTCCCATGACTCTTAACTGAAAGCTGTTTGCTCACCCCACATGGAATTCCAGCATTTTTCTCTCCTTTGGCCGCTGCCATTATATCTGGTGACGTGACGTGTATGACCCTCCTTTCTTCCCAGGCTCAGGCCCGGTGCCACCGCATAGGCCAAAGCAAAGCTGTGAAGGTGTACCGTCTCATCACTCGGAACTCCTATGAGCGGGAAATGTTTGACAAGGCCAGCCTGAAGCTGGGTCTGGACAAAGCTGTTCTTCAGGACATCAACCGAAAAGGCGGCACAAACGGAGTAAGTATGACAGTACCTACTCTGGAGCCTTCAGAAGCATTTGTCGCACAGCCCAGGTGGCTGGAGTCTTCGTCCAGCTATTTCAAGATTCGCTTTCACCTCACTGAGTCACCTACACAGCGTTGTTGGGTAATTCAGTCAGAGGCTAGTTCAGGATCAGGTCTCTGCATTTTCTAGGTGGATAAAGGAAATCTTTAGAAGCAGTTATATAGGACTGCCCCAGATGCAGTAGCATTTCAGTCAGCAGTTCTTAACACTGCCCATTATAAAGCAGTAGATCTTACCACTCTTAACCCTTGATACCTGCTGTCACCAGGCTTGGCGCTTCTGAGGGCATAATTCATCAGATGCCTCCTCCAAGGCCATGTTTGGTGTCTTAAAGATAGCCAACCGATGAGTGAATAAATGAGCAGCTAAAATCTCTCCCCCGGGGAGAAAAGTTGCAGCTAACATCCTTAAATTGTTCTAGAGTATAGGCAAATAAAATGAAGTATCTCTTTAATCTCTGGGCTCAGGGCATCAAAGGTTGGGAATTATAGCCTTCCAGAGGCGTTGTCTTTAGTCCAGATGTTCTGTATCCTCTTTGCTGTGCATATGTTGCTGAGCATAGTACTTCAAATGACCAGTGCTGGGACTCATGGAATTCCCTCCTGTGATTGTTGTAAAGAGAACCAGATTCTTAATTAGAACCAGGAAAGGGTGTTTTGAACTTCCATTTCCTGTTTTCAACAAGCAGTTGAGAAGATCACACTTGGCATTGGGATCTTTTCTTTAGTTAAGAAATGACATCATTTCCAATACTAATGTCTTTATTTAATAATGAATAAATCATTATCCTTTAACTCATTTGGTAATCTGGAGACTTTTAAAGATACAGACTCAAACTAAAAGACAGAAGAAACATTAAGCATAACCTCTTCCGTGGTGCATAGTTTTAATGACTTGTGACTTTTGATAAAACCAATGTCTTGAAGGATGTTCGGGCTTTGGGTCATGCTGGGTTTTATTTCGGAGCTCCCAATAGTCATCGTCTGCCTGCCCTCCCCACAGTTCTCTTGGACTCTATCTTTATCTGGGTTTTCATTTTCTAAAGCTTTTTGTCCATGTCTGTTTTTCTGACATGTACGGTTAGTGAGTTATAAAGGCCAGACTTGAGGCTGTTTTTCTCCTGTGCATTTTCTACTTTGTGAGTAGCCTTTGGTGACCTGTCCAGGTACAGCAGCTCTCAAAAATGGAGGTGGAGGACTTGCTCCGAAAAGGTGCTTATGGAGCCTTAATGGATGAGGAAGACGAAGGCTCCAAGTTCTGTGAAGAAGACATAGACCAGATTCTGCAGAGGAGAACCCACACAATCACCATCCAGTCTGAAGGGAAAGGGTCCACCTTTGCCAAGGTATAGAACCTTCACTCCTGAGTACTTGTTGGGGCGGGAGCAAGGAGGAAATTGTTTTTGTCCCTCCTTTACCAGGCTTCTTTTACCTGAATACATGTCATTGAGAGCATCTGCTACAAATGTATCCTGCCTAACACCCTGAAGGTGCAGTAAGTCTGAGTAGTGAGTCAGAGCTATCGAAAGAACACACCGTTCTGACCTGTAGGTGCTGAACTTCAGCAAGTGGTGGGTAGACTTTAGTTTGCACTGTTCACTGTGGCAAGGACTGCTCTGAAGCCCCTGTCTACAGGGGCGAGCGTACGTTCTGCTCCATGGTGAATGTCACAGAGGTAAAATCCCCCCGAGTACTCCATTCCTCAAACTCAAGCCAGTACTCTGTCCACTTTGTGAGAAAAGATAGGACTCCCAAGATTCTTAGCTTCTAGTAGAGGCCTTTCCTCTACTCTTCATGTCACCATTTAGAATTCACCGGCTCAGACCACCTACCGGACCCTCTGGGTCTCCCTGGTCACGGGCTCTCGAGCTCGAGGGGCTGCTTGATTCTGTGGGACTGTGGCGTAGGACGTTTCACCCTGCGGGGCGTCGCTCTCCTCTGTACAGCTCATACTGCCCAGCCCAGCCCCGTCCTAGAGCAGGCAGTGGTTGCTCCTGAACTGAAAGAAAAATGAAACCTGGAGAAGTTTTAAGAATTAACGTTTCTTAAGGAGCCAGACTTCAGATAACATCACTGTTGTCCTCCAGGGGCTCTCTTCCCTTCTAAGTTTAAGTTCCAAAACAAAGGTTTCTGTAGGTTGAAATTGTAATTTCTTCACCCAGTCTTTAACGTAGAATTTAAAAGTTAGCTTTGTGATTTTCACATTCATTCTTGGGCTCTGTACGGGGTTTTGGTTTTGATTTCCAAGGCGAATCTCCTTGGGTTTCTTGTGCATTTGCAGTAACACGAGCGCTGTATTGGTTTGTACTATGTTTAAGCAGTTTCTCGACTCTTGTCTTCACAGGCTAGTTTTGTGGCTTCAGGAAACAGAACAGATATTTCCTTAGATGACCCAAACTTTTGGCAGAAATGGGCCAAAATAGCTGAATTGGACACTGAAGCAAAGAATGAAAAGGTATGACGTTAAGAATAATTTATTCCACTGAACATTTCACTGATGTCATAATAGGACCATAAATTCCCACACAGCTCAAGTCATGATTTGCTTCTTAATGATTTAAAAATGCTCAGTGTGCTGGGCATTCAGAAAATTAGAGGCAGTCAGGACAAAGGCCAAATTCAGCCTTCTGTTCCAGGCCAACATCCTTCATTGACAGGTGACTATTTTACCTTTGTTCCAATACTTCCTGTGGAAGAAACTTCATTGCTATGAGTACCAGGAAGAGGAAAACAGCATGATGAATACTTTGTTGGTTTTACCTCCATTCTTGCAGTATCTTTTATTTTGCTATTTCTGAACATGAGCTGTAGCCTCAGCGTGAAACCAGAGTTTGATACTGCGTCTGCCACTGCCTAGCTCTACGCCTTTGGGCAGGGATTTTAACCTCACAGACCTCTGAGAACCAGAGGTGGTGATGTCCACTTCACAGAGTTGGAGATCACATTTGTGAATATCACTGCTTCACCCGTTGTAAGGTGCCTCTGAAGAGTTAGTTTCCCTCCCTCCTATCTTTGACCCCATCACCTCACCACACGATGATCACACGTCATTCTGCCTCTCTTCTTGGGTGAGTGTTGAACGCTCATGGACCCAAAAATCTAGGAGACAGTTCAGGCTTGCGTGTAGTGGGTTCAGTAACCAGCACCCAGGCAAGATTATTTTTTGTAGGCCCCTCCAGTTGCTTAATCCAACCTCTTTACTCCAAACAGGAAGCTCCTGCAGCCCCTCTGATAACCTGTTTTAAGTGTCACAGTCAAGGAGTTATGGGGGGGGGGGGGCGGGGATG
>JAGFMF010011769.1:5244231-5355371 GCA_019455555.1 Galemys pyrenaicus
GGGGGGGGGGGGGCGTGGATGAGGAGAGAGAGAAGCTTTTGCCTTGTAGACAGTAAGAAGCAGTTGGAGCAGCAAGGTTGGAGGCAGGGATGACTCTAGAAATGTATCTAGGTTTCAGAGAGAATTCAGGAGCCTAGCTGAGCTTTGGGAAGAGGTGTGAGGGAAGGGAGCATGAAATGCTGGAGACTAGGAAAGCAGTGGTGTGTGTAGCTGGCGAGTCATCAGAGGCCCCTGAGCTGGAGATGATGTCTCGGTGAAAGACAAAAGATTAATAGCTAGTGCCAGTGGAAAGCAAAAACCGAAGCGGCAGGAATGTGTGTTTGCCTCCCGAAAGTTGCTGAGCAGATGGAATTCTGCAGTTCGTCCTGTCTCCAGCATGCAGACTGCCTTGCATGCTGGCAGAACAGCTGGGACCGCCACTCCAGTCTTTCTTGGCAAGAGCAGACTGCCACTCAGCCCCGGGGGCCTTGCTTGCCCATCCCCATTAGAACGACTGCAGAAAGAGCAGATGGTGGCAGGCAGCGCTGGGGGCTGGGGAGATGCCAACTTCAGCACGTCCCAGAGAACTCCCTCAGCACGTGCGGACACAGCAGGTGTGCTGGGAGAGCCTCTCCTGCTGGAGAATGAGACCGGGTGTACTTAGTTGCCAGATCCACCCTGAGAAACACTAAGGCGTAGTCTTATGCGCTGGGTGGGCTTAGAGAGAAGATGGGCTTTCTCCTCTCTATTTCTAGGAAAGCTTAGTGATCGACCGACCTCGCGTGAGAAAGCAGACCAAACATTACAACTCCTTTGAGGAGGATGAGCTCATGGAGTTTTCAGAGTTAGACAGCGATTCTGATGAAAGGCCCACGAGGTCCCGGCGCCTCAATGACAAGACCAGGCGCTACCTCCGAGCCGAATGCTTCCGGGTAGAGAAGAACCTGCTCATATTTGGGTAGGTATTGGCTTTGCCTGTGTGTTGTTGTGTTTCCCCTCTGCCTTTCAGTCCCAGGACTGGCCCAGCCTGGCTCTCTGGTGCCCCCCTGGAGTGGTGGAGGATCTGTTAAAGCAGGAGACTGCTGTCTGTCCACAGCCCCTCCCCTGGCCAGTTGTGCTCCGCTGCCATATTGTAGATGCGCCACAGTTTCCTCGTGTGCTTGTCATAGCAAATCTCTGTTACTAATTTGCTGCCTGGTCCTGATTTCCTGCTTTTGTCCCCCAAAGATGTGCAGCAGATGTTAAAGTTAAGGCAGGGCTCTGGCTCTGTTAGAAATGGAAGGTTTAGCTTCTGGGAGTTCACCATTGCTTTTGAATACTGCAGCTGGACTCTGTCTTAATTCTAAGTTTATTCCCTGCTCCAGATATTTCCATCCCTCCCTTCTTAACATTTTACTGACCGTATGAAGCTCCGCGTCCAGTGTCGATGTCACCTTCGTGACGTGCGACATGCTCCAGCGTGCTGTCGTCAGAGACCCTTCAGAACAGAGCCCTGAGAGAGATGAATAGACCCAGCAGGGAACAGGGATGGCTCGTGGCTCCTTGTCCTGCAGTGCCGAGGTCATGCTCAGTCCTTCCGCTTTCGAAGCCTTTCTCTGTTTCCGCTCTCAGCTGGGGCCGCTGGAAGGACATTCTGACTCATGGACGATTCAAGTGGCACCTGAATGAGAAGGACATGGAGATGATTTGCCGTGCCCTGCTGGTGTACTGTGTCAAACATTACAAGGGGGACGAGAAGATCAAGAGTTTCATTTGGGAGCTGATCACACCTACCAAAGACGGGCAAGCCCAGGCCCTCCAGAACCACTCAGGTGAGCCTGTGTCTGAGAAGCACAGATTCTGTGTGGGCGCTTCACTTTTCCTGCGTTGGTCCCTGTGGCTGCCTTTGCAGAACTTCCGCCTCTCAGGTCTGCTTCATCGTGTCCCCGGTGGGAAAGGACGGGGGTGCTTGCAGTTCTCCCGCAGAATCATCCAGTGTTGTATACAGTTTTTAAGTATAGTTGGGCCCTTTTGAAGCTCCCCACATGCCTCTCCTGCCTGCTACTGCAGCATCACAGAGGGTCCTGCTCCGAATCGGAGGCGCGGTGGGCGCCGTGGTTTGTCCTTGGCTTTTCTCCGTCCTGCCCCAGTCCCACCGCTTTCTGCGTGCTTTTACGTGTGTGTGTGCTGTGCCTCTCCTTCCTTGGCTTGGCCATGTCCACCTTCAGGTTTCAGACCAAGTGTTCCTTCCCCTGGCTGAGATCCAGGTTCCTGAAAGGTAGCGCTGCACCTCCCTTGACCCTCGTGCAGTAGATCGCTGCTCCCTGACTGAAGGACCCTGAGGTTTACTGCGTCGGGCGCGAGGCACATCTCACCGTCATCCCTGCTCGGGACCACCACGCGCAGCCTGGCTGCGTCTTCACAGCCCCGACCCAGCTCTGTCCTCGCAGCAGCGGGCCTGCCCACGTGTCCCACAGTGCCTTTCTGTATCAGGGTTGTCTGCTCCAGTCCCCAGAGGGAGGAAGGGGAAGAAGACCAAGAACCAGCTGCTGCTCCCGGAGCTGAAGAATGCTGACTGGCTGGCCACCTGCAACCCTGAGGTAGTCTTGCATGATGATGGCTACAAGAAGCACCTCAAACAGCACTGCAACAAGTAAGTGTTGGCCCTCCCCATCCCCGGTGGCAGCTCTTCTCAGACTGTCCAGACCTCGTGACCCCAGGGCTGTGGGAGATCACGTGGTGCTGCTGTGCTACAGTGCAAGACCTGGGAAGGAAGGGTGTGCTGCGTAAACTGGGTCAGTATCACTTACACTGAGACCTCTCTGGCTTCTTTTTTTTTTTTTAATTTATTTCTATTATGTACACAGGAACTGGGGTACAGGCCAGAGGTGTGTGTGGGGTGGGGAGTGAGAGGACTCACCAGAGACAGAGTGGGGAGCAGAACAGGCAGATCAACCAAAACACACTGCTGAGGGGAACAGTGGGGAGGCAGGAGAGGTCTGCTGCGCCCTGTGGGTCCCCTCCCTGGCCGGGATCGAACTGGTGCTGCAGTGGCTGGCAGAAGCTTGGTAGCACTGAGACTTTAGCCCCTGCACCCCAAGGGAAGCCCCTTCTCTCTCACTTCTTTTTTTTTTTTTTTTTTTAAGATTTTTTTATTTATGCACACAAGAGCTTGGGTACAGGCCAGAGTCACAGGATGTGAGAGGATTCACCAGACAGAGTGGGGAGCAGAATAGGCAGATGGACCGAAACACACTGCTGAGGGCAGCAGCAGGGAGGCAGGAGAGGTCTGCTGAGCCATGTGGGTCCCCTCCTTGGCTGGCAGCAGGGGTCAAACTCATACTGCAGTGGCTGAGGTTTGCTTCATAGTGCGTTGCTTAACCCACTGCGCCACCAGGGAGGGCCCTCATTCCAGTTATTATTAAGGAAACCGTCAGCTACTGCCAACCAGGTAGCAGGATTAGAAGTGGTTATAGATTCTTAGGGTTCTTTTAATCTGAGATTTAAGAAAAAATAAATTCAAAATTCCTTCAGTCAGTTGACAGCTAAGGTAAGGAACGGTGGAATATCAGAAAAGTATTCTTTGTGAAAGTTCTAACTTTGTGTGTTGCCACCTACATCTTGAACCCACAGTCACCTTTTCTACCCTGATCTGAGAAATTACGCTTTCTAGAGGCTCAGCCCGTTATTGTTACTATCTTTTGAATAGATGATACATTGTGGTTTTTTAAATTTTTGTCAAAATGAAGCTTTCCTCCTACCTTCAGTTCCCAGTTTCCCTCTCCAGAGGGAAGCAGTAACCAACCCTGATTCTTCCAGAAACACCTGCATGTGGGTGTCTAGCCTCCTTTGTCTTCCCTGAAGTTACACACACAGTACATTGTCGTCGCTCTCTCTTTAAAGCCCCTTGTGGGGCTCAGTTCCTACATAATCATGTAAACGGGCTTTTATGTATCGTGGCGAGGCTTTGCACTTCGTTGTCTTGCTCAAGCGACAGGTGCTCTTTCTAAACCGCTCTGCAGCTCCTCTGCCACCCCTCCCTGACCCTGACTGTGCGCCACTGAGCCCGCCCTGACGCCATTGGCATCCTCTGTCGTCCTGGCGGCTGGTCATCTCCAGAGTCACAGCCTCCTCATAAACAGGGTTAGGCTTTGGTTTTCGGTAAGCTCTTCACAGCAGCCCGCCCTGGTGAGCACGCACAGTTGTCACCCAGCGGATCACTTCGTTGCTTTGTCGCAAGCGTGTCTAGTGCTCCACACGCCGCCTGAGTGTTCGGTGCAGACAGTACGTGGAGCGCCTCGGGAGAGAAAATAGGGTCACTCTGGTGGTGTTGCCAGGAAAAGGGCATTTTTTAATATTCCTTTACCATGTACGAGTGAAACCGTGAAAGCAGCGCAACTGAGCTCGCTTGTCGGTAAGCTCATGAGTTGCTGCCCAGCCTCCTGGGAGCCGAGGAGGTCGCCCTGGCCGGTGGAAGGGGTGAGTGCTCTCTCAAGGGTCAGGTGGCTGCTCTCTGTCTCTGTCGCCCCCAGAGCTCACAGCGAGCCAGCAAATGACCGATGAGATGCATTTCCTTGTATAAAGCGGGGACGACCACTGTAGTGTCAGCCATCGATCCCCAGTCCTTGTTGGTTAGTGCTTTCTCGTGCACTGCTTTGTATAACTAGTGACATGGTGATGCCCAGAATTCCCCTGGGTCGCTTAGAGGTGGCAGTTCACAGCTCACGGGTTCTAATGTGTCTTCATTGATGTGTCTACTTTCCACAGGGTGCTTTTGCGAGTCCGAATGCTGTACTACTTAAAAGCTGAAATACTGGGAGAAGCAGCTGATAAAGCATTTGAGGGAACTCCTGCCAGGTAAGACCTCAGCTTTCAGTTGTCGAGACTTGCCATAAAGTACTGTGCGTGGAAACGGACAAACCTGCCTACACCTCCAGAGGCCCCTGACCCCAGCAGGGTGGTAGATGGTAGAGTGAGGACGGTTCAGCCACATCTCCCACAGTGCATAAGGAAGAGGACAGCTGTAGAAACACAGCTGTTGATAAGGTGTTTGGGGTTAGTTTTGTTCTCCCCTGAAGTATAACACTGCTTTTAAAACAATGGTTTCTCTGGCTTCACTGGTCGTGAGATGAGCACTGATTACTTTGACTTTGGTGCGCTTGCGCTGACAGGCGGAGACCGGAAGTGTCACTGAGTCCCGTTCTTGGCCTGGTGCTCTCTGATATCTGAGTGGTCCTCCTTCGGTTACTCGTCTGGTTGTCGGTATAGAATGCCTGGTGACTATTTGGCTAATTTCACCTCAGTTTCACAGGTTAGCCTTTCCACTGCTAGAGAAACGAGCTACCGCTGATCAGGCTGTTGGGTAGTCGCTGTTTATAGGTGGGGCTGCCAGACAGCCTCCTTCGTCTTCCCCAGACCTGTAGTTTGCTCTTTCCCTGCTCAGTGTCAGTCATTCCCAGAGGACACCAGAAGTGTCAGCATTTGAACTTTGCTTTGAGGTCGCGCAGGACCGTGGTTTATCCTTTTTCTTTCCGCTGGACGATGGCAATGGCTCTAGTGGCTTGGGCGCCCTGACAGCGAAGAGAGGGGGAGAAGCTGACAGCAGTTTGTCGTGACCAGCCATCCTGTGACTGCTGCTGATGTACTGTCTCTGACTCACATGGGCTTTTCTACAAGGGATCGAGAGGTTGGGTGTTTGGGTTCAAGCTGTAGAAATGCAAGTCCAAATGGTGTACTACGTAAAATCTGAAATACTGGTTGAATTCAACCTGTAATCTACCTGAACTTAATCATTCCCCTGTCACGTGTTTTCTTAGACCTGCAGATGGATGAAAACTGGATAGAACTTGGAGAGGGCTAGGCCATTGCCCACTTTCTTCCTTCTTTTCCTCAGTCCTGACTGTCATGAGTCCTCTTTAGGGTTTTTTTGTTGTTGTTTTTTAAGATTTATTTATTTATGCATGCATACAAGAGCTGGGGCATAGGCCAGAGTCACGAGAGGTGAGAGGATTCACCAGAGACAGAGTGGGGAGCAGAGCAGGCAGATCAATGGAAACACGCTACAGAGGGACCCAGCAGGGCAGCAGGAGAGGTCTGCTGTGCCACGTGGGTCCGCTCCCTGGCCAGGGATCGAACTCGCGCTGCTTTGCGGCAGATGCTTCACAGGGCGGCGCTTGACCTGCCGCGCCACCAAGGAGGCCCCGCGTCCTGGTTAGGTTTAATGCTTAATTATGAACAATTCATCCAAGAAGAGTCACTGCAGTGAGTTCCGCAGTGAGGCCAGATGGGAAGCGCTACCCGAGAACTCCATCTGCACAGAGGTAGCTGGGCCTGGCAGAGGGCAGTGTCACAGGGAGAGCCTAACTAAAGAAGAAAGTTCAGATGCTGCAGAGAAACCATCACAGCTCAGCTGGGTGGTGGGAAAGAGCCTTCCGAGAGTACAGACTGTGGTCAGTGTGTTAAGGAGTGAGGTGAGCACTCAGAACATGAGCAGGAACTCATGCCAGGGCTGACGCTTGCCAACTCCTGCACGCTCCCTCACTCTCTGGCCGGGAGGATGCAACTTGTGTCAGTTTTGACCCAGCACGCCGTCAGCAGACCGCGGTGGGAGGTGCTCCTGCCCTCTGCAAGGCTCTCTTCAGAGCGGCCCGTGTGCAGGGCCACAGTCTTGCTCTTGGTGCCCGTGGTCTCTGCCTGTTGAACGAGGTGACTGGGCGCTGCTCAGCATTTGATCAAGCATGGATTCAACCATTTTGGAGGTAATTCAACTTCAAATGACGACTATTTTGATGGTTTTTGCTGAGTTCTTAACTCAAGATGCACATCAGAGCTGCTTTATACGGTGGATCCCAAGACCCCGCCCAGACTGACTGGCAGTGGGTTCTCCAGAAGGTGCTTCCGAAGTCTGTGTCAGTCGGCCTGGCGCAGCCTGCAGTCAAGCACATACGGGTGCCGCGGGGGAAGAGCTCTCTGGTGCTGCAAAGCCCTGATTGAGGACCCGCGCCCCAGGCCGCTAGACCCTGCCACTGCTTATTTCAGCATCTGAGTGTGCAGTGAGGGAGGAGGCTTGATGCCAGGGTTCGAGCAGCAGCTCTTGTGCGTCTTCTGTGTTGAAGAAACTGAGTCCGTGCCCTTCCTCCCACAGGGAGCTGGAAGTACCTCTGCCTGACATCGACTACGTGGAGATCCCAGTGGACTGGTGGGATGCTGAGGCCGATAAATCCCTTCTGATTGGTGTGTTCAAACATGGTGTGTGATTCCTTGTGTTTTCTCCTCTCCTGAAAATCTCCATAGTGCTGTTGCATGTCTCTGTTAAAAAGTAGAGCCTTACCACTGCCCTCTTGAAATTTTGACCAGATTAGCATGGTAGCCATGAAAAAGTGTGCGAAAAGCGAATGTCACTGAGGGAACTTGTTCAGTGTCCGTCTTCCTCGCCGGCCTGTATGGGAGGGGCCCCAGGGCCGGTGCGCGTGCATCGGCCAGAGTCTTCACACAGGCCCCAGAGCGCTGGTGGTGCATAGTGGCACCAGCATTTCTTGAGCGGAGAAATACTTCAATGGGGACAGTAGAACAAGCTCTTTTTTTTTGGTAGTCAAAACTAAAGGGGATGGAGAGGTTCTTGAGTAGTGGCAAAACTTAAATAAAGTGCCCGTTTTCTTCACATCTGTCTCTGTTCTAAGCCCCTGCCCTTGCTCTCAGCCACCTATTGAAGTTAATAATGAAGGGCCGGATGAATAGCCACTGCAGCGTGGCTGATGCACACCTTTCCTGTCGAGTGAATTAAATTCTCAACTGGCGATCAGGGTTTAAAGAAAAATTAGGAGTATCTGCCCTTTTCTTCACCTGTTTCATGGAGAGAACAGTATCAACGCAACCTGCCTGAAAGGTGTTTGAAAACTAAACAAGATACCATCTGTAGACTGCTTACAATTGTACCTGGTGCTGAGTAGATGCTCAGTGCTGTTCTCTTTCTGTTCTACTTCCAGTTATGGCTCTGCCTTGGAAAGGTTAACTTCAACGCATGCTCTGCGTGTAGAATTCTTGAACAGCCGCACTGTGCACATTTTAATGAGGCGTCGCCTCAAAACTCAGATTCTGGTGTTATGAATGAAGGCTATAAAGATGAGGGAAACTCAGCCTCTGTACCCAGTGCTTGGGGACAGTCCTAAGCCACAGCTGCAGACTGGCTCGTTCTTGGAGAGCGTCAGACTGGGGGAGTTGGATAGTAACACTGGAGCCAACTTAGACTAGATGGACAGTGCTTGCAGTTGACCTTGAATCTCTCTTCCTTGGAGTCTTCCAGAGTCCAGATCAGATGGTGCCTTACTCTGTCAGGAGCCCCACATACGTGCACACACCTGCCTTAGGAACAGCAGTATGTGCTGTAGCGCTGCAGCCATTTTCTTGGTTATAAGCACACCTCTGAGTTTCTGTGAACTTCTAGCCCACCTCGACGTCATCTGCCACAAAGCCGCTTAGATCAAAAGATCCAGCAGCGGTTCCCTCTCTGAGCTGACCCCTTTGGGAGAGTCGGCTTCATCCTTGGGGCTTCAGCTTGAGCAGGAAAGGCTCTGTCACAAACCTGCTCTGAATCGTGCTCTTGACAGCTCTCAGTTGCACTGAGTGACTGTCATCCCCATAGGGCGACTTGGATTTATGACATTTTCATGAAGATATGAATTTCAGTGTTTCTATTCTTATTCTTAGAGAGGAACATTTATACTAAATGAAGAGGCAAGCAGCCTACACCCCGCAAAGGCCTGTCATTGTACTGCTTGCTTCTTCACACGGTGCTATCATGGTTCCTACTGCCCTCTTTTCAGACAGTTGTCAGGGCTTTCTAGGGAACGAAATCAGTCATTCTTCCTCACCTCCAGATCCATGGCTGAGTGAGCAAGGCGAATCTCTAGACTTCAGACCCCACGTGGCAGGAGTGAGTCTGACGGTAGAATAGTACCTAGGCGGTCGGCACGTGGGAGAACCTAGCCTGCTCCAAGCCCATCAGACACGGCAGGTGAGAGCCGGGCCCTCGTGGGCGGGAGCCTGCCCAGTGGAAAGGCTCCATCGGAGAGACTTTCACCATCTCAGCTATCAGGACAGCTCCTTTTCATGAGGAGGAGCAGGTGGAAACAACAGCAGAGATTTTCTCAAGGACGGCAGGGACACTGAGGACAGTTCAGTTTTGATGTGAGCGGAGGCAGAGCCTAGGGCGAGAAAAAGGCCGTTTCTTCCGTCAGCGATTGTTGGACGAACGGGGCAGAGCCGACTCATCCGGTCGGTTGTCAAGTCTGGAGTCCAGCCTGTGCGGGCACTGAACGTGAAATTCGTAAAAGCAGAGCCGATTCTGTTCACAGGGGTTCATAGTCTCATTGCAGCAATCAGATAGTCGCCCTGAGGAATAAGTGAGGAAAGAGGGACATGAGGCGCTGCAGTCTCTCTTGCCGCGTGCCCCGTGCGCACAGCCCCGGTCGTGGAGATGGGAGGACAGTCACTTTGAATTAAAAGATAAAATGCCTGCAGCTCCCCAGACAGAAAATGCCACACGCTGCCAATGGGGTGGAAGGACTGAACTGCATCAGCGTGCTGTGAGAATGAAAAACCAATATAGTCATAAAACACCCGCCCAAGTCGAGTCGGCTGGCGACCAGCAGCCGGACTGCTTCTCCTGCAGCGTTGTCCGTTAGGCTGACGGGGCTCCGGACGTCCTGCGGAGCAGGCGCTTGGCTTGTTCAGAGGCAGTAACATGGGAAGGGTTTCCGTGATTACGAAGGAGTTTGCCCCAGGACAGTGCGACGTAACGAATGGATCTGGGTATTTTGCAAGCTCCTGTCTTGTAAGATTACAGTCAATTCAGCAGTAATAACAATGAAAAAATACACATTTGAAAAACAGAATAAATGCCCCTTAGCTTATGTTTGGTAAGCATTTGGCCCGGTCTTTTCCCAAAAGTATGTAACTGCTTCCCTTGAGCTTTTTCAAATTAAAAAGCAAGATGCTTTTGTTATTTTGCCACCTTTTCTGGTCTCTGTTCTGGGTCAGAAATGCCCCATCTGTTGCTGACTTTGGGGGTGTGCTGAAGGGCAATTCCAAATCCTGGGCCTGCGGCTCAGGGTTTCATACTGAGTTTGAGAAAGCAGCAACAATAGGTTCGTTTTCCTCCCCCTACCGCAGTGGTCCTCCTCTTACTCTACCCCTTGAAGTCATCCCTCTGCTCAGATTGCCTTCCTGACACGTGGGATTGAAGTAAATATAAAGAAGCAAGACCCATTCGGGAAGTAACAAGGTGTCCAGGCTTGGGAAGTAGGGGCAAGAAGTGTTGAACTCCACGTTCCTCATTCTCCTTACTGTCCAAAAGAAATGAATGCTGAGAATTGACTGTATCCACGCCTCTCTCTGGACACAGACTGCACACGCTTTCGAGAACTGCCTGGCTGTGTCCACTTTAGCTCAAGGATCTTCCCCTGATAGGAAATCTTACAGGTTCTGTTAATTTAAGTATTTTGTTTGATTTCTTTTGTTTCTGACTCGGTAAGGGAAGCAAAAGGACTGTTGGGCCCAAGGCAGACTTTGTGACTTCTGCATGATCTGACACTTCTCCTTACCCCAACCAGGGTATGAGAGGTACAATGCCATGCGAGCAGACCCAGCACTGTGCTTCCTGGAGAAAGTCGGGATGCCAGATGAGAAGTCCCTTTCTGCAGAGCAGGGCACTGCGGATGGTGCCTCAGAAGTCCCTGAAAGGTGAGGAGCCTCGTGGGCCCACCCCATGAGGTGCCATTCCGTGCCGTGAAGCTGTTGCCCCTCCGTGAGCTGTAGGTCGCCATGGTCTCTCCCTCGCAGTTTGACATCCCCGAGAAGCCGTGTCCTGGTGGAATTACCGTCCCAGATTGCTGCTTTGGTTGCTTCCTGAAGTGTCTCAGACCTTTTCTCTGACTTCAAAGCACTTTGGACCAAATGTCAGTTTTTGTCCTTCCTGGGTCCCCACGATGCCCACTGTCCTGCCCTACTCCTCAGGCAGGCTTCCCTCTTGTCTGGTCGGAGGACGCTTAAGGAAAAATGCAGACCTCTCCTACCTGGCAGGAAGTTAAGATACTGAGCAAGACAGAATTCCTGACCTCGAAATTCCTCAGATTAAATTCTAGCATCATTCAAGGATTGCATGGTCCATGGGTGAGGTAAATTTAGGAGCCGTTGCTTACGGCAATGGCATTTGGAATTTGTCCACAGGCAGTTTGCAAAGAAGTACAGAAGGGTATCCCTTGCGTTTTATTTACTGTTCTCATCACCCCCAAATGTGGAAAGTTCACAAAGAGCCAAAAGCTATGGTTCCCCGAAATACATGTATTTGGAAAATACAACCTGTATCCCTTGGCTTATGCTTGGTAAGCCTTTGGCTCAGTCTTCCCCCCACAAGTAGCAGATACTGCTTTCCATTGTCTGGGACCGTGGCCAGGGTTGGACAGGAGGGCATGGCACTGCCAGAAGCCTCCAACCATTTGCCAAAACTGTGAAAGGGTAAGATGCCTCCTTGTAACGCCCCTGTTTGTAACACCCCCTAGTAAACACTTGGCATACTGTAATGTGCTCTACTCCAGAGGTGTTTGTGTGTGCTCATAGCAGAGATGTATTCAAGGAGAGGTTGATGAATGCCCAAGTGACTGACAATACTAATATTATAGTCACTGGGTCAGGTAAAACCCTGCCTAGGTGAGGAATCAGAATGTATTGTGCGTAGAGCTTGCATTTTTGTGGGATGGGTTCCTTTCTGTGGTTAAGCAGTGAAGGTAGCAGATACTCCTGTCTCCCGGATCCGAGCATGAAGTTGACTGAGGATGAGATCGATTTTGAAATAGGAATACTTGAGTGAGTCTTTAACAGAATCATGAGAACTAGGTTGGCTCAGCAGCAGCCAAGCTCATGAGAAGGCGGCAGGCAGCTAACTCGAGGCGGGCGTCTGGTGGTAAAGGGAGATTTCCTTCCTTTTGAGCAGTTACTCCAGAGTTCCCTCCACAAAGAGACCGTTGCCACACGATGCCGTGTGATGTGAGAACTGGCGTGATTTGCACAGCCTTCAGTCTCTGAAGTCTGTTCTTTTATCAAGACCACATATTCAGATAGCTCTTGATGGACAGTAATTTCCTCTCTGCTGGCAGTATCATTGTTGATGAGCCTCTGGACTAGTCTGAGTAGATCATGAGTCTCATGCTTGGTCTCAGTGGAGGGAGAAGTGATATCACCCACAGAAGTGACAACCTTGGAAAAACCAGATGCTCAGAGCTTTTGAGAAGAGGATCTTTTAATTGGGGGGATTTTCATCCTGTTTCCAGAGTCGCTCTTACATGGTATGTGATGCTTTTGTTTTTTTGTTTTTCCTTCTAGACTCAACACAGATAAAGAAGACAATGCTGAGGACAAACCAGATGGCCTCCAGAAACAAATGGTGAGCCAGATTTACGGTACTGGTAATCTACAGGGTCTTTGCTATCAAGAAAGAAATCCTCATGTCGGGGAACTTGATTGCATTGCTGCAGTTACACTGCATTTCCGCAACAGTTTATTATGTTGTCAGCATAACAGGCTGCATTGCACTTCTATTCTAATGAAACTTTTTATTTTAAAGTAACCATAAAGTTTGAAGGCAATTATAAGATATAATACAGAATGTGCCCATGTACCTTTTATCCAATTTCCCACCCTAGGAATATTTCAAAAAACAATCTTCAGCATTATAATGATACTGACATCGATAGAGTCAAGATACAAGATACATTCCCACAAAGATCCCTCGCGTTTTACAGCTGCATTCTCCCCTCCTTCCTGCCTTCACCTCCTGTTTAATACCTGGCAGCCACTAACCTTTTCATTTCTATAATGTTATTGTTTTAAGACTGTTATATAAATGGAATCCTGCCGTGTGTAAACTTTGGGATTTTTTTTTTCCTCTTGGTACAATTCCTTGGGGATTGATCCAGGGTGCTACTATAATAATAATCTAACTCTTTTTATCCCTGAGTACTGGGCCACGGTGTGTGGCCACGGTTTGCTTCACCATTCATCTAGTGAAGAGCATCTGGGTTGTTTCCACTTTTAGTTTATTATGAGTACCTCCGTAAACATTTGCATAAAGATTTTGTGTGAATATACGATTTCACTTGTCTGGGGTAACTACCCAGACATATATAACTGCTGATTCACATGGTAGCTACATGGTTAGCTTTTTTCACAAACTGAAGCTGTTTCCCAGAGTGGCTGCACCACTTCGTATTCACGCCAGCAGTGCGTGAGTGATTTCACTGTCATTGTCCTAGGCGCTGCTCTGTTTGTTGGCACTGTTTCTTGTTGTCGAGCCATTCTGATGGGTATGTAGTGATATCTGGCATTGTCCTGATGCCTGAACATGTTGACTCTCTACTGTGTGCTTAGTTGCCATATGTCTGTCGTCTTCAGTGAAATGTTTCTTCATGTCTTTTGCCCATTTTATAATTGTACTGTTTTTTTATTATTGATTTTTGAGAGTTCTTTACCAGGTCAGATACTAGTCTTTTGTCAGATACGTGATTTGCAAATATTCTCTACCACCGTCTAGTTTGTCTTTTTATCTTATTCACATTGTCTTTTCTAGAACAAAAGTTTTTAATTTTGATGAGTTAATACATCAGTTGTTCCTTTTATGGATCTTTCATAAATTTTTTATGGGTCATCTGTCTAACTGTATCTGCCAAAGATTTTCTTTTTTTTTTTTTTCTCTGAAAATTTTGTAGTTTTACATTTAAGTCTTAAGGTTTATTTAAGTTAATTGTCCTACAACTGGGGAGAATTAGATTAAATTTTTAACCTAATTGCTCTAGAACCATTTGTTGTTTGAAGTTACCTTTCCACCTTTGAACTGCTTTTGCGTCTTTGCTGAAAGCTCGTCGGACACGGCCATGTGACTCCTGGGATCTCCGTTCTGCCTGCTGTCTGTCGTCCATCCCCTCCCCACAGCTCAGTGTTGGTCACTGTTGTTTTTCCTCCGAGGCATCTTTTCTCTCTTGGTGCTTCCAAGACTTTTTTCCGTCTTTAGTTTCCAGAATTTTCAGGGCATTGTTCTTTCCTGTGACTTCTTTGAAGTCAGCCTTTCTGTGGTCTGCTCTCTTGCTGTGGTCCAGCGAGGCTGTTGTCTGCACCAGGGCTGGACGAGGCACCGGCCAGGCGCACAGTGTCAAGACATCGCCTGTCGTCGGCCACGTCTCCGTGGTTCAGGTTGGCTAGTTCCGTCTTGTCTGTTCTCAAGGTCACTGCTTATTTTCTCTTCCCATCCACTCTGCTCTTGAGCAGCTTGTCCATGGAAGTTGTTTGCTGTTTTGTTTTGTTTTGTTTTGTGCTCATTACGTCTTTTCACATGTAAGATTTACCTTTCTTTGGTTCTTCCTTGGGTCACTGTTCTCTGCTGAAACTTTGCGTTTTCATTTGTGTAAGCATGTCGGGAACTGCTCCTTGATAACGGCTTTGAATTCTTGTGTCAGATGATTCTGAGGTCTCTGCGTGCCGGTACTGGCATCTGTTAACTGTCTTTTTTCACTCAGTTTGAGATCTTCCTGCTTCTTGGTATTATAAGTGATTTTTTTTTTAATTGAAACTTGGACATTTTGGATATTATGAGAATTTAAAGCTCACTTAAACTTTCAGTTCAGCTGACTGCTCCTGACACCCCACTTGTAGGTAGAACTTGGTACTGCCAGATGTGAGTAGAAGTTCATGTTCCCAGTCAGCCCTCGTCGATACCGAGCAGGTGTTTGTCATTGCTGTTGGCAGGCGTGGAAGTTCTGCTCCCATGTCTTTTGCTGACACCACAGGTGGGAGCCTTATTTTTATTAGCTATCAGGGATGACAATCCTGGTACACCAGTTGACTTTTTCTCATCGCCCAGGAGGGGCATGGGTGTGTTATTACAGCCTGACAGAGGCTCCCCACTTGACTTGCTGGAATGGAAGTGACACAGTTTGTCTGTTTCGTCAGGCCAAAGTATAGTGGGAACCACATTAACATTTTCTGTCTTTTCAACCTGCCTCTTTCCTGGTCCTTGTTAGAGATAACAAACTCATATTGGTGCTTTTTGTTTCTTCTGTCCCCTTTGGCATTTCCAGGTAGCCAGCTTCTTTGGCTCCAAAGCTGAGATGTGTAAGGCCAAAGCAAAACAGGAGCTTACCACCACGTCACTCCTTGGATCCCGAGGTCCCAAGTGTGTCAGTCTTTTCCTCCCCTTCCAGAGTTTTCTTATAACTGTTTTATATATAATGTCCAGGGGATTTAGTTGTACTTTGAGGAATAAGGAACTGTATATTTCCCTTGTTCCTCAGAAGTCTACACTGCAATTTATAAAATAGTTTCTGGGGCTTTGCTGAATCCTTATTACAGTCCCAGAACCATTTTCCTACATATTTTCTGGCTTTGAGAGTGGTGTCAGTGAGCGTGTTAGAATTTCATGGGTTTTGGGCCTTTCTGGTGGCGCAGTGGGTTAAGCAACGCACTATGAAGCAGACCGCAGTCACTGCAGCACGAGTTCAACCTCTGCTGCCAGCCAGGAAGTGATCCACATGGCGCAGCAGACCTCTCCTGCCTCGCCTGTTGCTGCCCTTGGCAGTGTGTTTCTGTTGATCTCCCTGTTCTGTTCCCAGCTCTGTCTCTGGTGAATCCTCTCACTGCCCTCCCACCCCACACCTCTGACCTGCACCCCAGGTCTTATATGCATAAATAAATAAATCTTTAAAGAAAAAAAAAAGAATTTCATGGGTTCTGAGTCCCAGCGGTTACTGTGACAGTGGACTCCAGCCCAAGGTCATCTCTTCTCTCCTCTTTGTCTCCACCCAGAAGTGATGATTCGTTTGCTTCCAGTTCCTTCAGTTTCCATCATCTTTGATTTCCTGTGATGGTAATGGGGACATCACTTTCCCAAAGTAGGAAATAATTTTCAAAGTTATTTTTTCATATCTCTCTAAGGAACCAAATCAGCCTGAAGATTTAGATCCTAGACTTGGGTTTTGGTCTCAACAATTAAAATTCAGGTCTCACTATCCCAGTCCCCCGCTTATTGTTTGGAGTTTGGGCTGTGTTTTCTGATAGAGACAGTTCAAGTAGCAAAGAAATGACAATAATGCTTTTATGGAGCTTTTCTCTTTCCAACACTTTCACTTGTTTAATTTGATCTTCCACTCAGGTATGTGAAGTAAGCACTTCAGATGTCTTTGCCTCATTGTGAGCTGAGGAAACTTAGGCCCAGGAAATTAAAGGATTTTGTGAAGATTGACTGACAGAATTGAGTAAATCTCTCTAGATATTTGGTATTGTTTTTCCTAATCAAGTATTCTTTTCGCAGTCAAGAAAGCAGAAAGTGTTTTAGCAATACATAGACAGTCCTTCCCAGCAGCAGCTTCTCTGAGAAGGCAGCCACCAGACAAGTAGGGCAGGCCTGTGAAGCTGTTCACATAACCTTTATGGGCTTGTGAGTCAGCCAGCCAACCTTCGGTTGGGAGAGATCTGGGTACTGGAAGGGCTATGGCAGAATCAATAAAAATAAGTTAAGTTACCCTTTAGGAATTACATTTCTTTATAGGGTTAAACTTTGCCTCTGGAAATGCTTTAAACGTAGCCTCTGGAACTACTTTATGATTCATTACAGAATTAATGCCTGTATTATTTATTTTGCTCTTCAAAACCCTGAAATATAGAAAATAATCAAAAGCAGATGGAAGGGGGATTGGCTGCTCCCAGTCTCAAGGTAGACACATGGTAAATTG
Source organism: Galemys pyrenaicus (assembly GCA_019455555.1). Classification (NCBI taxonomy): domain Eukaryota; kingdom Metazoa; phylum Chordata; class Mammalia; order Eulipotyphla; family Talpidae; genus Galemys; species Galemys pyrenaicus. The sequence continues at coordinate 5,260,965 of JAGFMF010011769.1, forward strand.
ATCAAGCTTGAATTCTCATGCACACGCTGAAGTAACAAAGATAGAGAGCAGCCCACATCTCAGGGAGGCCTGTCGCGCCCCACATGTGCACTACCACCCTGCACCCAGTAGCCTCCTGCACTGAAAGTACCAGTTAGGGCTTCCTTCTCGCACTTCTGTTCACAGGGATATCTGGTGGGTTAAAGAATTGTCAGACTTGGGCATAGAAAGGCAAGCTTTCTGTTATCGTTAGGCAAGCTCGCTGCCGCAGTCTCTTTAGATCTTTCAGGTGAAATATCCTAAGTTCCTCTGCTATTCTTTATATCATAGCAAAACGTGGCATTCAGAGAATCATAGAATATAATTTAGAAGGACATTTGGAGAATCTTCTCCTTACCCTCTCCATTTTATTTTATTTTATTTTATTAAAGATTTATTTATTCATACACACAAGCACTGGGGTACAGGTCAGAGGTGTGGGGGGGTGAGAGGATTCACCACAGAGAGTGGGGAGCAGAACAGGCAGATCAACGGAAGTACACTGCTGAGGGGAGCAGCGGGCGAGGCAGGAGAGGTCTGCCGCGCCATGTGGGTCCCCTCCCTGGCCGGCGGCAGGGATCGAACTCGTGCTGCAGTGGCTGCGGTTTGCTTCGTAGTGCGTTGCTTAACCCACTGCGCCACCAAGGAGGCCCAACCCTCTCTATTTTAATACCAGCAGAACTGTTGATTGGCAGAGTTAGCCATCTACATACACCTTCTAAAGCACATTGTTCACTAGTTTATTTGCATTTGGAATGGTTTAGAACCTAGAAGTGTAAGAGTAACCTTTGTCTATCAGTAGACCCAGTAAAAGAGAGATCACTCTCTTTTAACAGAAACGGTAAGAGTAAGCACAGTGGCGCAACTTCCACTAGTGTGTTACAATTAGCACATCCTGCCCTGCTCTGCAGCAGTTCCACCTACAGGTGGTCTCCGAAACAGGAGGTCTGCGAGTGAAGGACGGTGGCAATTCCAGGCCATGCTCACAAAACACTCTTGCAGTGTTTAAAGACTTAAACAGGCAAATCCAACTGTAAGAAAAATTCAGTTAGGAACTGAACAGCTACACATTTCTCATGAATTAAGTGTTTAAGGGGTCTTTGAACTCAAATAGTAATATTTAAAGTTGAGTACTTCTGCTCTGACAAAACACACTTTGCCCTCAGGAAATACCCACACCCCCATCCAGAGAGAAGGTGACCTAGTTTTAGTGAGCTGCAGACAGAGTTCCACAGCTGGAGCGGCCGGGGGCAGTTTCTCCCCTGCTTTATCTAAGTCCTGCCCTCTCCATAAGGAGGTCTTGAATTTTATGTGAATGAGTTTGATGTGCCTCTGTGTTCTGCATGAAGCTTACGCAAGGATACTTGATTTTCCTGCAAAATGAAAACTGTCGAGGGATCTTTTAAATTCTACTTTTGTCCATCCTGTTATTCTATACAGAGATATGTTATAGAGAACTCCTTTAATATGTTATTTTTTTATCACCAGAAAAGTTTTTTTGTTTGTTTGTTTGTTTAAGGACAAGCAAACCAATTTCAAGGTCTTAATGCAAACCTAAGTAGCCATTGAAAACTAGGTATTGAGGCACAGGACACACAGCGCTGGGTAGGAAGCTTCGCCACCGAAGCTGACACCACTCTGCTGCCGACAGCTGAGCTCTGCTGCCGACAGCTGAGCTCTGCTGGTGCTTGGGCACGGCTGAGGGTAAGAGCAGACCCACAGAGCAGGAGGACTGCTGTGTGCTACAAGCACCAGAGCATTGTAGAACGCACTGGTAGGGAGACGGCCCCACGCTGAAGGGAAAGGGGGAGAAAAGGTGAACCTCAGGCTGCCTTGCAGAGGGTCACGCAGAAAAGCGGACTTCCCTTGCTCACGCTCAGTGCACTCCCTGCAGCCCTTGGCAGCGCCCTGTGACCGTGTATCCTGCAAGCGGGTGCCATGCTGGGGAAGGCATCATCTGTCCAGTCCGAGGAGGTGGCCATCCACACTGTTAAACCACGTGAAATGAAAGTTCGCCTTGCATCCACCCAGCACTGGCCAACTTATGCCGCAGCACCACGCGCCACTTGAGTGGCCTCATTCTTCCCAAAGCATTTTGCTCTGTCTTCAGGAGACAACGGCTCTGTCTCAGAAAGAAACGGTTTCAGGACTCCCCCATCCTCAAATCCTAGTTTGTCTGTTACCAGCCACGCAGTCCCGAGGTGCGTAGGTGTTGCCACTGGGTTGCGTCATGGAGTGCGCTTCAGGGCTGACTTCTTGTCGGTGAAGCATCCCTGGCCAGTGGCCCCCAGCCGGGCCAGCGCTTTGCTCAGCGTCTCGGGGTTAATCTCCGCGTCTCGGGGTTAAAATCCACCGGTTTCAGCTGCATCTTTGAGAGACGCAGGAGGAGCCACAGCCCAGAGGAGAGGAAAAACAGCAACTCCTGCGACGTGAAGCTCAAAAGTCACCTGTTAGTTGTCCTCCCTCTACCCAGTTAGGTCTGCCAGAGTTGGTAACCTTTTTGTTTTCCCACTGTGTGGAGGAGTACATAGCAGTCACTCTGTGTGGCTCGTGTCTCATAACCACCAGGGTGGCGGTTGTGTCTCTTCCACTGTTGGAGCCTCTGACCCTAGCACGTTCCTGACACTCGGGGGATGGTGTTTCCTAAACGCGAGACAACAGTCACCACCTGTTGCGGTGGCCCTAGGGTTTTGTCAGAGCAGACCGGAAATTCTCAAGTCTGAAGGCTCAGCAGGTCTCTGTTGCCTCTACCACCACTTCCAGAAGGGGGAGGCAGTCAGGATTGCAGGAGCAGCCAGCCGCACGCAAGGCAAACTGGACTGTCCAGATATGGAAACAGCTCCGCAACTCCATGGAAAAGGGACCAGAGTGGACTGGCATTGCTGTTGGTTACTACAGTGGTTTGGCTCAGCCCTGTGAGTTCCCCCCACCAGCGGCAATACTGTGCTCCAGTTAGAGCTTACCCTCTGGAGTCAGACCTCTGGGTTTCCTCATCCCAGCTGCCGTTTGTTGAGCATGTGCTCTGTGCTGGCATTTGGTTAGGCGTTTTACAGTCAGTTCATTTGTGCACAGCTATCCCCCCATGGGGTATTATTATTAAGAGAGAGTGCAGTGGACCACCAGACTCGGACCCCGTGTGTCCTCAAGATGGAGAAACTGGGTTTTATAGCCACTTGCCTTTGTTTTGGTATTCTTGTCAGCACTCGCTGGGCCCTTCACGCTAAAAAGACTGATTCATACCTCTTCTAAGGTGAACCTTTCTTCTAGTTGATGCATATAGGCAGAAATTAAGATACTGAATGTTAGGCTGCTACTCCAGGGACAGGGCTCTCTGGTCTCCCTTTGCACCTAGTCTGTCCCAGCCATAGTACATAGCGCACTCAGTAAAAGGGCTGCTTGCACAGGTTATGGCATTTCTTTCCTTCGGGCTACTTCCTCTCTAGAGAGGACAGGGTGCAGAGCAAGGCACTTGCTGGTACCAGAATCTTTCCTTACTTGAGACTTCCCCTAGTGACATCATGTTTGCTAACTGTACACCAGCAGAGATTGTTACTTGGACTGGGAGGGAACACTGTGTGTGTGTCCACCTCACGCCAGGCTGCAGCGACCCCTGCGGGTGTGATGCCCACATCAGCTCCCCACAGTCAAGAAACATTGGCTTCAGGACCCGGCTCCTACATTTTACAGGCTTTAGAACATTTCTGAGTCTGAAGGTGGCTGTGCTTACAAATTTCAGCTTTTGAAGGATCTTCATAGATACTGTGATGATAGTAAAAAGTGTCATGTGGGGCTGGAAAGGCTATAAAGCATGCCAGTTCATTTTATATTTTTGACTACCAAAATAGTAGGGAAAGATGGCATCTGTTTCAAAATGGCACAACAGACCTGCCTGGGGTTTTACATCTTCTCTGACTTTAGAGGACAGAAAACCATTTGGGCCGAGGAAGGGAGATTAAGCTGGTATTCTCCAATTCTCAATTTATGCTTCGTTCCCGGGACTGCTCTTCAGCAGCTCTCTTTACTTGCCCCTCCACAGGCCCCGGCGCCCACAAGTTAATGGTGGAAAGTACAGGCTTTTCGGATGAGACGCCTGTGTAAAAGCCAGCTCTGCAGCCAGCCAGCCGGTGGCCCTGGGCACGGACAGCGCCTCTGCAGGGCACGTTTCCCGTGTCTGTCAAGTGAGGCAGGAGTCGCTTCCCCCCGGGGTGGCAGCTCCGGTAACCGAGCCGAGCCACGGAGCGGGTCCTCCCCGGCGCCCCAGCGACGCGGTTCTGGTGACGTCAGCTGTCCGGCCCTCCCGGCCCTGTGTACCTCCTCTGAGTTTTCCCTTTCATGTCCTCTCATGGTGCTAGGCCCGAGGGGGTGTTTGTGTGAACTTGATTGAGGCCGTGGTGTCTGTCTTCCTGTTTCAGTTTCTTGCTCACTGTCGTGTTTGCGAGCCTGGAGGCGGCAGTTGCGTTCCAGGGAGGCCGGATCGTAACTAGCTCAGACTTGGAGGCCACGGCTTTTGTCGCTTTCTAGCTCGAGGCCCACACCAGAACAGTCCGTGCGTCGGCATGAGCAGGCCCTTGCTCTCATCTGCCTGTGCCTCTGCCGTGGCCTGCATGCGAGGTGGTTTCCTCCCTTCCTTAGGTCAAACAAAGGAGTCAGAAAGTGATGTTTTCTTCTAAAAAATGGTGTCCCTTTGAAAAACAGTACCATCTCTTCTCCCACTCACAAACTCCTCCACTATTACATTAGAAGTTTTAATTTTTTTGAAAGTTCTTTCCCCTTTTATGGCAGTAAATACACATGAGGTTTACTGGTTTTAAGTGTGCCATTCAGTGGGGTAAAATACATCCGTATTGTTGAAAAACCCTCGTCACCACCACTTAAGAATTCAAGTCACCTCGCAGAATTGAAACTGTTCCTATGAAACAATAACTCACCGTTCCCAGTTCTGGGGAGCCCCACAACCCCTTTCTACCGTCTGTGATCTTGACGACTCTTGGTCTGGTGTCAGTGAAGCCATAAGTGCCCGTCCTCTTGTGATGGGCTGCTTCAGCTAGCGTGACGTCTTCAGAGTCCTTACATTGTATCGCACGTGTCAGAATGTTTATCCTCTAAGGCCTCTTGTATGTGCCGCTCTTTGCTTCCCTGTCATCCATCTGCTGTTGGATGCTGGGGTTGCTTCCACATTTCAGCTACTGTGAGCAGTGCTGCTGTGAGTCTGGGCACACATGTGTCTCTGAGACCTTGCTTTTAGTTCTTCTGGATATACTCAAAGCGGGATCACTAAACTCCAAAGGTAATTCAATTTTTAATTTTTGTGGCGTCCCCATGCCGTGTTCCGTAGCTACTTGTTCATCCCACAGTCCGACCAGCAGTGCAGAGTTCTACTTTCCCCAGATCCTCGTCCATCTTGTCTTTCAGGTTTTTGTTTTGTTACGACAGTAGCTATCCTAATGGTGTGATTTTTACTGAGGTAACATTTGTTTACATTGCGTATAGGTTCCAAGAAGGAATTTTTAAAGTCCCATTCCCGAGGCCAAGAAAGGGTGGGTCAGGGACTCCAATAGAGCCAGTCTGACAAATGGCCCAACTTGGATAAGCTCCATACCTGTGACGTTACTCCAGATTTGCTTGAAGACTTAAATTGTGATTTTAAATGTGAATTTCTGGGGCTTTGTGCCATCAGATCTCATGTCTGGAGTAGTCATGTTTTAGGAAAATAGCGTCTGTTACTGCAAAGTAAGCTAACCATAATGAGCATGAACATAGTACTTCTCAAAGCAAAAAAAAAAAAAAGAAATGTAGGCACAGCCTTTGTGAAATGACAGTATTAAATTGCAAGCAACGATAGTACAACAAATATTTAAATTCACAGCTAAAATAGTGCTGGTAGAATGTAATTGCCAAGGCGAGGGTGCCAGCTCATCATTTCTTAAACTAATTCTCTGCAGGTGGAATCATCTCACATAGTTCCAGTAAATAATGCTTATTTTACATAAATGCTTTCTGACTCTTTTAAAACTGAGTAAGCTTTATCAAGGCTTGGCCTTTGAGGTGTTCGTGGGCAGGAAGATAGCTCCTTCTGTGTAGGGGCTTCTGGGGTGGTCTCCTCTGTGCTGCGGTTTTGCTGATGGGATGGCTTCATGTCTCCCTAGGAGAGTTCCAGCGATGGAGGTGATGGCATTTTTGGTGAAAAGAAGGATGACAGCCGGGCAGGTGAGACTGTGTCCTTCTGAAGGCAAAGAAAAGTAAGGTCCCAGTTTGTAGTATCCTGGATTCATATGTCATAAAAGTAAAGTGTTTAAAGAGGCTCTTTCATAAAAGCCAAGTAAGTTGAGCGTCACACTCTCTGGGGGTCGCATACGGAACTGGAAAGGGGTTCCGGCAGCCTTCCTCCAGCAACCTGGAAGTCAGTCACGCATGAAATAACCGAGGAGGCCTGAAGTCAGTCTGAGAGACAGGAAGGGAGTCATGGTTTCATTTATTTATTTGGGGTTTTTTTTTCCTCCTTTTTGGAAAAAGTTGGGGGGGGGGGGGTTGGTTTATTTTGTTTCTCTGTCTGAATTCAAATTTAATAAACACTTTGGCATTTGGAAGCCCCAGCTACACAGGAGCTTATAGCTGTATACGGAGAAGGCCACGGTCTGCGTGTTCAGCTTCCTTACCACAGCGTCCTCCACTCTGTTCTGCCTCCGCAGAACTGGGCACGTTTGTTTTCGTGCGGTGGCAGAGACGGCCACAGCCTACAGCTGTCTTTAACACAAGGTCGCAGCCCTTGCGGCTCTGCCCAAGTCCTGCGCCAGCTCGCTCTGTAACAGCAGCTTCTAGGCTATTGAATCAGCTGTTTTTTTGCTAAAAACAAAACAGCACCAGTAACAGCATCACCTTTGTTTTGGCTCTGTTTGTCAATACTAATATCCTCACTGATGTTTGAAGCCCAGGATGGCTCCGACCCAGACAAATCGCCCTGGCCAGTGTCATCTGCTCTCACGGCTCGTCTCAGGCGGCTGGTCACCGTTTACCAGCGCTGCAACCGCAAGGAACTCTGCCGGCCTGAAATTCTGGGACCGAGTAACCAAGGGTACTGGGTCCAGGACGAGATGTTCAGGAGAACCTCAGAAATGGATCTCATCAACAAGGAAGCCCAAAAGAGGTAAAAGCCAGTGCTAAAAGGGCATGTTGAGCTGCCCTCGAATAAACGGTCAGGCTGATAGCTAGAAGGAAGTGTTCTCTTGTGCAGTTGGATTAATTAAATCCAGCGTCCAAGTAATGCGAGTAGGGCATTTGATGAGCTCTAGGACACCTCTGGTTACAGACTTCTATGATGCTTTAACTTGACTATCTTCCCTAGTTTGGACCCTGGACTCTGAGGGGGAAGTTTAAAGACACCACACTGGCATATATTTGCTTCTGTTAGTAGCAGCTTGAATAATGTGCATTGAAACTGTCTTCTGCCAACCCTTGTCAAGCCTCTGAGAACTATAAGTACCATAACATGCTGAGAAGAAAGGTATAAAGGCGCTTACTTGCCCATCTCAGAGTTAAGCTAAAAGTAGCTACAGGACAGACTAGGAGTGATGGCACCAGAAGACGCCAGCAGATCTGCTGTTCCTTGAGTCTTGCCTCTTCCCCATCCTTTCAATGTAATGCCCAGTAAATTTGGAAAAAAAGGGGGGGGGGGACCATATAGTGAATTTAATTACTTCTATGTATTTGTTCTGGCTTTGTGAGATCTGGCAGTTCGGAAGATACTTCCCATCCTTTGCAGTTCCAAAGAGAAGGACCAGAAGTACCCCCTCTTCCCTGCTTTTCATTCTTCCATCGGCCCCCTTACCTCATGCCTAGCCTGACTCCCTCGGGTAGAGACGTATGCCCAAGAGCCCCTCCTAAAGACTGGCGATTTATAATAGCTGTCTCCCTTAAGTCATCGTCTTAACACTGCAAGATGTAAGGACTAGAGTTTTTATGTTCTGAACAACGTGATCATTAGGGACAACCTGGCTGCATGAAACCAGGAAGAAAGCAAAGTTGAGGTAGTGGTTCAGGTTGCAGCTAAGGGAGCTCCTTCCCTCCTCTTCTGTAAAATGAGGGAGGTGAATTTCATGGTTTGGAAGGCCCCTCCGGCATTTTGTGTTTTTATACTGGGGAAAACTAAGGCAAAATATTTAAATATATAGTATTTTTTAAATCTTTATCTCCCACAAGAGGAAATTAGGTAATTTCTAAAATTGGAAAATCATGTGTTAGCAAGTGTGTACATATTCGAAGTAGAGAGGTAAATACCAGAAGAAAGAACCAAAAGGCTTGAACATGGTAGGATGATCGGGTATTTTCGTTCTAAGCCTCTCGGTCCACTTTAACTTACAAATAATAAATGATTAAATAGGCAGCTGGTGCTGCCCGCCTTCCCGCCTTTGCGGGCTCCCCCGTGGGTGCGGGGTAAGTAGCTGTTGGCCGACACTCCAGCAGGAAGAGCGCTCACTCTGCCTCTGATTGCCCCAGGTGGACCAGGAGAGAGCAGGCCGACTTCTACAGAGCAGTGTCGGCCTTCGGCGTTGTCTACGACCAAGAAAAGAAAGCCTTTGACTGGACACAGTTCCGCGTCATCTCCCGCTTGGACAAGAAGTCAGATGAGAGCCTGGAACACTATTTCTACAGCTTTGTGGCCATGTGCCGCAGCGTCTGCCGTCTGCCCGCTTGGAAGGATGGTGGTGGTGAGACGCTCTCCTGTCAGTATGTCCCAGATGAGAAGCGGGAAGAACATGCTTGTTTTCAAGGGACAGCGTTACACTGTATATGTCCTTGTTTATGAAAACCTTCCACCGTCTAGCTTTCCATTTGTAACGGGACACACCCACCTCAAGCTTGCCATGCTGAGGAGCCAGGGAAGCAAGCAGCCCAAAGATGCCATAAGTGATCAGCTCTGTGTTTGCCTTTCCAGGTCCCCCAGACCCCACCATCTACGTAGAACCCATCACTGAGGAACGGGCTGCGAGGACGCTCTACCGCATTGAGCTGTTACGGAAGGTTCGCGAGCAAGTGCTAAAGTGTCCTCAGCTGCATGAACGCCTCCAGCTCTGCAGGCCCAGCCTCTACCTCCCAGTCTGGTGGGAGTGTGGGAAGCACGACCGGGACCTGCTCATCGGCACTGCCAAACACGGGCTGAACCGCACCGACTACTACATCATGACCGACCCCCAGCTGTCCTTCCTAGATGCCTACAGAAACTATGCCCAGCACAAAAGAGCTGACACCCAGGCGCCGGAAAGTGTCTGTTGCCTTTATCAGACCAATTCCAAACTGTATGAATCTCTTACTTATACTCAGGTGGGCAGGACTTCAGAGTCCCTTGAAAATGAACCTGAGAACCTCGTGAAAATAGAAGGTCGAGATGATCTTGGTCCGCCTGGGGGCAACTTATCTGACATGACTTGTGAAAACTTTATCTCTAAAGTCCAGGATGTCATCTCCATCGCCCATGATGGGAGCCTGCTGCCTGAGTCCTTAGAGAGCATGATGTTCAGTAAGAAGGCTCTGGGCCGAGAGCCAGGCTCTTTTCCCGAAAGCCCGAGTACCCTTACAGAATCCAGAAAAGATGCTGCTGCCATCTCAGCAAGCAGAGATGGGACATGCCATCCTGGTGGCCAAGAGACAGAAACGGGTACAGGCCCCTCTGTGATGAGTAGTCTAGAAGCAGGGGTAGCTCAGATGAACATTGAAAACGGAAAGCATTTGTTGGTGTCTCTTTCCAAGGAAGGGGACCTGTGCTGCAGTGAGTTCAGGCAGAGACCGGAAAGCCTCGGACAGCTGGAGGCCAAATGCTCAGCCGCCCCTTCTTTGGATCAGGGCAGTGAAAGCGGGTTTGTAGATATGTGCAATCTTAGTGTCTGCGACTCCAGAAGAAATCTATCATCAGATCAGCAGCTAATTGACTTACTGGAAAGCAAAAGTTTAGACAGTAAATTGATGTTGAGTCAGAACCACAGTGATGAGGAGGAGGAAGAAGAGGAAAACGAGGAGGAAAACTTAGACACTGCAGCAGGCCTGGGGGAAAGGCCAGCGGTCCTGCCTCCGACCGAGCCCATCGCCCTCACCCAGAGGGAGACGGGCCGAGGCTTCCACGTAGAGGAAGCCACACAAGGAAGCCTGGAGGCTGTGAGCCCAAGTCCTGCGCTGCAGAGGGCGTTTCCTCAAGTGTCTTGTCAGTGTCACTGCAAACACTTGGAAAGGTGGACACGGGGCCTCGAGAACAATGGGTTTGAACTAGAGAAACCCAAGGCTTATAGCCCAGACCTCTTCAAAAGCAAAGTCAACAATATCACAGTGGAGGCTGAACCCACTGCTGCTGCACCAGTGCTGTTTAAAGTAAAGCATGAACTTCTAAAAGAGCCTTGGAAAGACAGTACAGAAGGGAAAAAAAGTTTCCCTCCATATCCTCCTGAAGGCAGTGAGCTCAGATCGGAAGACATGGACTTCGAGAGCAAAGATGACTATGATAGAGATGGAAGCTGCCGTAACCAAGGTACTGTGCATAGGACCTGTGGCATTTTGGATAAGCCAGTTCTCGTGTGACAGGGAGGGAGTGACGGTCCCTGAAACAGACCTCACGATTTGTAAGGTCGCAGGCCTTGGCCTGAAAACGAGCCAGGTGTCTGCTCACAGATGATCACAGTGCCTTCGCTGCACCGGCGCAGGGCTTGGTGAGGGCCAGTGTGCTTCGTCCGATAGGTGCTGGCATCAAGGGGCATGAGCTTTGGTTCTGCTAGATAAGGCGCTTCACATCGGTCAGTAGAAAGGCTGGGACGCCATGACCCTGTGACCGAGTAGAGGTGCAGTTAACTTCAGAAACCCCCCACAAATACACATGAATCTGATCTTACTGAGGCAAGCAAGGGAAGCGCCGTTTATTCATGTCTTTGTCCAAACCCTTGGACAAAGTGATGGTGCCTGTACTTCAGATTCCTTTTAGTCCCACAGCAGAAATAAGGCTCAAGTTATAGCAAACTCAACAAAAATACAGGTTGGATCTTTTTAAACAGGAGAATCTTAGATGAAGCTCAAGTTAGAAGGAATTCCTAAATGTTGAGGATCTAAGCAAACCTGAGGTGATTTTTTTTTATGCTTTGTAGTGATGTAAATGCAATGATTTACATCAAATGCAAATGCATATGATACGTAAATGCAAATGATTTTGAGATCCTGAGCTACAACAGGTAGAATTTAACCTTTTTAACTATCGTTTTATTTCTTCAGACCTAAAAGAGGCATACTAGGGTGAACAAGAACTAATTCACTTACGCCTCATCAAAAAAATACCCAAAAACCATAAACCCTTGTTGGTTCCTGACCCAGGACTGGGTGCGCATAGAGTTCAGGGACTTAAACTGGCATCCCTCGCCCTTCTGGGATAGTAACTTTATATTAGGGAAAGAGAGAGGAGCTAAGTCACGCCCCATGGAGTTACTTTGCTTCTTTTTGTTTTTAAATTCCCCACCTTTTGGTTTTCATCAGAGCTGTTAGTGACTACCTTGGGAAGGCTGGAGAACCCATATTAAAATTTGCCTCTTAACTAAGGTAAGCAGAGAATCTGGCAAGTAGGTCACCTTGTAGCACCTGCTGACCGAGAAGGAGCCAGTCTGTGAGGTGCCCATCCTCCTCACCCCGGGCCACCAAGGGTTGCCGCCACGTGTTGGCTTGCAGAGCCCACGTGGCACTGAGGCTCCCAGGAGGTGAGAGGGTGGGTGGACGACGGTAGGGAACTGTGGGCACTGTGGCGGTGGGCGTAGTGTGGAAACACGTCTGAAGCGGTGGGAACCCAGACCCCCCCCCCAAAACCAAATACAGTGTTATAAACAAATTTTGCCTCAGTAAAACATTAACAGCCCCTTCAAGAAAAACATTGCTATATAAGCTCTTTTTCGTGAGGAAAATCACCAGGTAACCAGTCCTTAGAAATCCAGACAGTCACATGAGCACAGGGTAGGAAGAGAGCGGCTCTCACGAGCCATGTTCCCGCACCCGTGTCCTCGGCCCTGCCGCCATGCAGAGCTGGTGGGCGCCATGGGAGCCTGAGGAGCTTCAGCGAGCACCTCACACCGCCATCAGTAGCTTGACCTTTGTGGTCTTACTTCACATGTGCCCAGTCTCTTTCACCTTTGTGGGTAGTTTTATGAGTTTTCCTCCTTCCTAGTTAACATCAGCCTCTGGCTGTGTTGCATTTCATAGACCCTCCCTTCAGATGTATCAGAAATAACGCTACAGTGTTGAGTTTCTTCTCCTCCTCCTCCACTGCTTCATGGTGGTCATTCATCTTCTCTCTTGGATACAAAAGAGAAGTTCCATTCTTTCTCGCATCACTCAGTCTCTCAAGTCCCAAGTTAGTTTCTTGACCTTTCTCCCCAGATTATCCAGGGAAGTACTCTGAAGAGGAGAGCAAGAGTTCAGCATCAGGCGTTGCAGACGTTGGGGATGACCTGCAGGAGGCCCGGGCTCCCACCATCGCCCAACTGCTCCAGGAGAAAACCCTCTACTCCTTCTCCGAGTGGCCCAAGGTATCTCAGAACTAGTGTTCTCCACAAAGCGTGCTCAACTCTGAAACTTGGAAGCCTTTAATTTCCCCTTTTGAGAGGACTTCTGAGTGGACTCAGAGAAATCGCTAGTATCTTTAAAGCATCTTCATTATGTGGTGTTCGAACATTAACAATACCTGTGTGCACGTCACTAATGAGACCAAAAAGAAAGTGTCAACTAGGCCTGGTGTTTACAGCACTGTGACTTTAGTTTCTGTTGTCCAGACCGTGACATTTACTTTCAAGCTTGTAAAGTGAGTACATGTGGCTGAACACTTTGCTAAATAACCAGCCCCTTCTGAAGAGAAAGCTTGACCCTTGTTCTCAAGAGACTGTGATTTGGTCACTTGATGCTTATTATTCCTAATGCCTTCATGCTTTTCTTAGGATCGCGTGATAATCAACCGCCTAGATAACATCTGCCACGTGGTGTTAAAGGGGAAGTGGCCCTCTAGCCAGCAGCATGAGCCCTCAAGCACCCTGCCCACCCCCGTGCTAGCCAGCAGTGCTGGTTCTCGAAGCAGCGTCTCAGAGGCAGAGGCGTCAGAACACAGCTTCAGCAATGGGGCAGCGCTGGTGGCCCAGCTCCAGAAGGTGCGGCTTTAAGGAACAAAGAATGAGGGACACTTTGCATTGCTCTGTTGAGTTATTCATGCAACAAATGTTTACTGGATGGGTAGGGTTCTTTAAGCCGTTGATGTCAACTGAGGAATTTAGATTTCATCCTGTTGAGGGTGGGCGCTGTTACGCGTTCTGGAGCAGGGAAATGCATGATGAGAGCAGGGTTTTGCAGCTCACCTGGAGTGGTGTTAGGTTTATGGGAGACAAGGGTCAAGAAAGAGGGGTGCCTTGGTCTGGGAGCCATGTGGAGATCCAAGAAAGAGATAAGGCTCTAGACTTAGTGTCAGAGTTGGATTTAAAAAAGAGAAGCGATTGGCGAGTGTGACTTTATGGCTAATATATATATAAGGAAAACAGGCATGGGGCGTCTGTGTGCGCTTGAGAGGGCAGTGGCAGCTGATAGAAACTAGGGACATCAAAGAGGAATGAGTTTTGAGTTTTACACACTCAAACTTAAAACTCAGGTTTAATTTGAGATAAGTGTTAACACACCAGTTCTCACTCCCAACTACACATTGGAATCTGTGGGCGACCGTGAAGAGCTACTCGTTCTGATTTAAGCGGTCTTGGTTGTGGATTTTTCTAACGTCTCAGTTGATTCCAGTGTACATCTAAAACTGAGATTCCCTAAATCACGGCCTTGCATTCCAAGTGTATTTCAACAGTTGCAGCAACATCAAAAACCTATGAGAAATGCAGAATCTCAGGCCCACTGAAGTCCCAGATGCATTTTTAACAAGCTGTCCAGGTGATCTGGTACTACTGTTTGAGGAGACATGATTTAGAAGAGCTTCTAAGGAAGTCATTAGAAATTATACTAAGCCCAAATGAGTCAGAAGGCAAAAGAAAAATGCCGGATGGTTTCACTTTTAGGAGGAATATAAGGGAGCCAAATGAGGGATCAAGGAAAGAATAATAACAATTGGAAAAAAAAATCACAACACAACAAAAAGACAAGGTACTTTGTGGAGGGACAGGGACTGGGATGAGGGCAGAAAGAACACAGGGACTGAGGTGAGGGTGCCCTGGTGAAATGGTGGTGGGAACTCCATGGGGACTACAAATGATGTCAAATATACACAAGTAAAGAAAACGTAACAACAACAAAAAAAGAAATTATACTAAGCCCACGGAAGAAAGGGCTGGCATTTAGTCACAGAAGCGGCTCAGTCCTCCCGCCACGTGTGTGTTTGCAGGAGAGCTTCTTGACTCCGGTGTTCACCAAGGATGAGCAGAAGCACCGGCGTCCTTACGAGTTCGAGGTCGAGAGGGACGCAAAGGCCCGGAGCCTGGAACAGCTCTCTGCCACCCACGGGCGCCCCCCTGTCGTCCTCAACGGCTGGCACGGAGAGTCAGCAATAGACCTCTCCTGCCCTTCAGAGGGGTCCCCCGGAGCCACAGCCCCTTTCCCGGTGAGCGCCAGCACCCCTAAGATTGGGGCTGTTGGCTCCCTTCAAGGGGCCCTTGGCATGGACTTGTCTGGGATCCTGCAAGCTGGTCTGATCCACCCAGTGACTGGACAGATTGTCAACGGAAGCCTCAGACGAGACGATGCTGCTGCCAGGAGACGGAGGGGGAGGCGGAAACACGTCGACGGAGGGATGGACCTCGTCTTTCTGAAGGAGCAGACGCTTCAGGCGGGAATCTTGGTAGGGGCGTGTGGCCACTAAGGGATCATGCTGGCCGTTCCACATGCAGTCGTAGCCGCTTCAGTCACGGTGTCTGGGCTGTGAGGTTTCTGTCCCTATTTCAGATGTCTTCCTTATTTTCTCCTGTTAGAACTTGCCTTCAATCTTTTTAGAAAAAATGAGTGTTAATCTATGAAAGGCCCATAATCTGCATGCTACCGGGAGGGTCCTACATTTCAAATGGAAACAAACCAAATCCTCCAAGGTTCCAGAAGAGCCGCTGGCGAAGGTAAGGCCAGGCAGCCGGTGGACTCTGGCAGCGTGGCCCCCGTCGGCAGGCTTTCCAGGAGCCTGCTGCATGCACGAGTGCTGTGGGCGCAGTGTTGCCGGGGCTGCCTGTCGCGTGGTGAAGGAGGGACTACCGAACCTTCGAGCCTGGGCAGTCTGGAGTGAAAGTTTACCAGGTAGACTAGAGGATAGAGGGGCTTTCCGACCGGGGCACACCCCGCCTGAGCAAGAGCTCGTGGGCAGCTCAGTGTATGTGTAGGATTGCTGCACAAGCATCCCAACAGGGTGCTTTTCCACGCTGTAAGGAACCTGGAAAACTAGACGTCAGCTCCCTGAGCGGGGAAGAGAGAGTCCCTGTCGTCTCCAAGGAGCCAGGACTCAGGGTAAGAGGAAGGAGCGCTCTGTGGCGCCGTGTCAGGGCAGGAGAAGAGGCCAAGATTCAAGAGCAACCTGTGTGTGTTCTTCGTAGAAACTGGATTTCATTCTGTTACCACTAACCGCACATCCTTGTTTTTCCTCCATCCAGGAAGTCCATGAAGACCCAGGGCAAGCCCCACTGAACACCTCACACCCTGAAGGACCAGTGCCTGCCATCTCAGCCCCTGAGCCAGACCCTGCAGCCAGCAGCCAGCCCGAGAAAGCCACTCCCAGCAGGAGCCTGCTCGACTGGCTCAGGCAGCAGGCTGATTACTCCTTGGAAGTTCCTGGCTTCGGAGCAGTAAGTTGGTATTGCCCACAGCTATTTCTCCCCTGCTGACTTGGTACCGTTTTTGATGAGGGATGTGTTGAGGAAAATCAAGAAGATCAAGAAGTTTGACAAAAATCTGCATCAACTGATAATGTCATTTTAAAGTTAAAAAAAAAAAAATTCACATTTTGGTGCTTTCCCTATAACAGAAATTGCAGGCAGTGTCAGGTTGCTGTACGAGAAGTAGACATGAGGACAGAACTTGCCTAGCTCAGGCCTCCTTTCCCCAGAAAACGAGCGCACAGCATCATAAACTTATGGAGCAGTCGTTGGTGTAGATGAGGGCTGTAAGACAGCACTTAGTGAGACACTAGTGTCCTCTTTCCAAGTGAACACATTAAGCTCTGGAGTCTGCTCTCGTCTTACTGCTTTTGCTTGGGACTCTTCCTCTGCTCCTCTACTGCCTTTGTCCTGAATCCTTCAGGTTAGAAGTCTGGGAGAGCCCTCCTGGGCACTGATGTCTCCTCTAGATCCTTCTTTTCTCACTTTTCCGTGTACTTTGCTGCCGTCTGGCAAATTAATGATGCGTCCTGGCACATATCATTAATGAGATGCAGAGGTAGAATGCATCCACGGATGCGACCTCTCCAAAGACGAAGCCAGGCAGGTGGTGATGGAGAGAGAACCTAAGAAAATGAGGGCAAGGCGAGGGAGGAAGCAGTGCCCTGGACACCACAGCGGGGCGGCAGCCCACACGGCCTGGTTCTCACCTTGCTGGAGGAACGCTTGGCTCCAAGGAGCGATCCTGAATGACGCCTGGTGGCAGCTTCCTTCAGGCTAACCTGAGGGGGTCTGTGTAGTGTCCTTAACTAGAAATAGCAAAAACAGCTGAAAAACACCCTCATCGGAAAAATTTGTGACACTGTTTCATGATGTTGGTTTCCATTTGCCTCCTAGAATTTTTCAGACAAACCAAAGCAGAAGCGACCACGCTGTAAGGAACCTGGAAAACTAGACGTCAGCTCCCTGAGCGGGGAAGAGAGAGTCCCTGCCGTCTCCAAGGAGCCAGGACTCAGGGTAAGAGGAAGGAGCGCTCTGTGGCGCCAGACCTTAAAACACAAAGATCAGGTTCCTCCCGGGTGGGCAGTGGGTGACGCTGTCCAAGAAGCCCAGAGGCCAGCACGGGATGCTGACAGGAGGTTGAGCGCCGCAGGGCCTCCAGGCCGCAGTTGGCCTTCCGTGGTCCTGTGTCTGACCTTCACCTCCAACACTGCAATTAAATCATTCCCAAAGCTCGTTCCTCCCCTACCCCCAGGGGAGAAGACGCCTCAGCTCCTGTCAGGAGTCTGTTTCCATTGTTGTCACAGACTTCAGTATTAGCAAGCTTCATTTTCTAATCTCAGTTTTTCTGGCTATCATTTAGGACACTTCCTCCTAGTCCATCCTCCTGGCAAAGAAAAACAGCTGAGCCCAAGTATGGCCCTTTTCCTATTATAGAATCATGAGCCTGGAAAAGACTTCAAAGACATCTGCAAAATTCTTCTAGTGTAAGGAATCTGAGTTAATTATAGTTTACAGATGAGAATAAATTTGGGCTAGAAAACACATAGCCTCTAGGGGGCAGTAATCACATTTCAATTTGAAAATGTGTTCCGCTGGATAAATTATATCTGTAAAAGTGCATTCTGCCCAGATAAGGGGCTTCTGAAAACCCTCTGTGTTCTGCTCTTCCCCGGCTGCCCCTACACCCACAGGCTCTCCTGAATGCCCTCTCTTCCCCGCTCCACCAGCGAGGGCTTTCCCTGGGTACGCTACATTCCCGGCTCCATGGAACTGCCTGCATGTGACTTCTTATTTTAGCTCCAAAAGACCACCCACCGTAGTCAGTTCCTCCTCCTTGTTCTGAAAAAGTCGCTCCTTGGTCTTCTCGGGAACTTGCTGCTGGTGTTGTCACTGGGGTTGCTCCTCTAGCAGCTCCAGGTGTGACTGCGCTCGAGCGTCTCCGTCCGCTGCCCCAGTCACTGGGGAGGACAGCCTGGCCCAGTCCAGGACGCAGGGGGGACGCCGCTCATCAGAGTTTTTCGCATTGGAAGAGCTGTCGTTTTTCCCTTCTAGTGCTTTATTCTTGGGAAACATTCCTACACCCCGTTCTCAGACTCCTTGCCTGTACCGGCGACTCCGTGTTCGCTTCTGTCTGGCCCATCTGCCTTTCTCATCCCCTGCGGGCTGCCTCCCCCTTTCTCCTTCTGACTCAGTGTCCTTCACATTGCCCAGGAGAGAGCTCTAGCTCTTGTTCTCTGCAGACTCTGAGCTCTCGCCTTAGAGACATGTCAAAGAACCATGTGGTTACCCTCTTGGCTTTTTGGTTTCTTTCTGTGCTGTCTAACAATGTCCCTCACGTTCTCTGGAAATTAGTGTTCATCACCCCCTGCAGACACCAGCCCCTGGCCAGAAAACCCATTTCTTCTCTGTTCTCGCAAGCCCACCTCTTACGAAAGACACACTTTCTCTCCTTTGCTAAATAAACACAGCGCCTGCCTCGGAGGCCCTTTTGCTGCAGTAAGGCCAGAGCAGGAAGCCCTTGTCCGCTGGTCTGCAGGAATGCTCGGCTTCCCACAGGAAGTGACGCTCTGCTGGGCCCACCAGCGCCCTTTCCCCTCAGCCTTGGCTCCCACAGCTGCTCCTGGGATCACTGCCTGCGGCGTGTGCTGCATCCCTCTTTCCCACGGTCACCCCTAGGTTCAGCTTCCAGGATGCACGTGCACGTGTGACACGTCCTCCTTGTGTGTGTGCACATTACACTTGCCCTATTCTGTGTGTGGTTTTACGTTTCTTGCTTAGGCGTCTGACAGTAAGTTGCAGACGTGACACGTCACCCTCAGTATTTCAGTGTATGCGTCCCAAGAACACTTTCCTGCGTACCTGTTACCATTATCATGTGTGAATATGAATAATATATAGACCATATTCACATTTCCCCGTGTGTCACAAGAAAAATGTCTTTTAGAATTAGTATGTTTTAGAATTTTCAAATTAAAATCCACGTAATGTGTGTGTGGTTGTAAGCTCTCTTCCCTCTGGATCTTGGCCAGACCCACTCACCTTCGTGGGAGGAGGAAATTTTGGTCACCACCTTCCTCCCTGCTCATAGCCCGAAGTTAAGTTCGCAGTGGGTACTCAGGCTTTGGAATCGACGCCTCCCTGGGCTGGCGAAGGTGTTCTTGGGTCGGGTACCCCTGCAGTCCTCAGGAGACGCATACTTGCCTCCAAGTTTGCTGGGGTAGCTGACTCTCCTCCTCTGCTCTCCATGCCCTCTCCCCAGGCTTCCTGGAAGAGGAAGTGGGTTTGCTCTTGGGGTGTAATTACCAGGAGGGAGAGCAGCCAAAACCCAGCCTGGCCGCCGTGTGTGGTCGCGGGCTGTTGGGAGGGGCACGTGACCAGGGTGGGCAGCCTCTGGCTGGCCGGCTGCGTGACTCCCCTCCCACGGAAGCAGTGAGTGCCGACTTCCTCTGCCATGCGTGAAGAGCTGTTGTTTGCCTTGCCCCTGGGGCCTCCCTGCCCCTGCGCTGCTGCTCTGAGGGGAGAAGGCAGCCAGCTTGCGCCTTCTTGGCTGGTCCCCAGCTTTGAAAGGACCCCGTGTTCTCTGTGCCGCTGGTCCTCTGCATGAACATTTTTGGGCATCTTCTCTCCTGAGAAACTGCAGCTTGCACTTAACGATTAGGGTCAGGGTAGATAGAAAGATCCGGTAGGATGCAGGCTGGTCTTAAATACCCTGATGAGCTCAAAGAAAAGAATGTTGAAGAATGTCTGATTTATAGCACAGTTTTAAAAAATAAGGTGAAGGCCTTTTTCATTTAGGTTTGTTTTCTCCCCCATCTAGAAAGTCTCATAAAAATGAACATGCCCTCCCACCAGAGAGTCACAGGGAGACTAATGAGGAGAGGCCGTAGGTATAAAGGAAAAAAACACAGCCGCACCTTTCCCTGGCTCGTGGCTGTGGGTAGTTGAGTTGTTACCCTGGCCAGGACCTGGGCTGAGGCAGTGTGACCGGTAAGGTCCCAAGACCTTGCAGAGACACCAGGATGAGGCGCTTTGCATTAATAGGCTCCAGGTAGGCTGGTAAGAAATGATGCTTTCAGTGTGGCCCCAGTCCATGAAGTCCTGCCCTCTCTCTAGAAGTAGGAGCCAGCACCCTCCAGGGCAGACCAGCCTCTCCAGTCACAGCTGGCTGGCCACGGGGAGGAGGCAGGTATGGAGTGGGGCACGCGGCCCTGGGCTGGAGCAGAGTGCTGGGGTCTGTTCTCACCTGCTCCGTCCATGCCCAGCTGTGCCCTTGGTGGATCCTGCCCTCTCTCTCGTAAGAAAGGACTGAGCGTGACACATCAGAGGTCTCTCCCAATTCTGCTTTTCTAAACCAAAGGTTTGTTGTTTTTTTTTTAAGATCTATTTATTTATGCATACAAGATCTGGGGTACAGGCCAGAGTCCAAGCTGTGAGAGGATCCACCAGACGCAGAGCAGGGAGCAGAACGGGCAGATGGACTGAAACACACCGCTGAGGGGAGCAGCGGGCAAGGCAGGCGAGGTCTGCCGCACCATGTGGGTCCCCGCCCTGGCCGGCGGCAGGGATCGAACTGGTGCTGCAGTGGCTGCAGTTTGCTTCATAGTGCATTGCTTAACCCACTGCGCCACCAGGGAGGTCCTAAACCAAAGCTTTTTGAGAAGAGTTTTCAAACAGAATCGACTGCCATAAAGCTTTTTGCCCATAATGACTTGGCTTTTCTTGAATATTCTTTGGGAAAACGGTGGTCAGACGCAGTACTTTAAAAACATCATTACTTCTGGGTAATCAGGGACATACAAGTGCGTACTTTTCACGTCTGTGAAACTGTGAGCTCTTGTAACGTGGCTGCGGCGGTACGGCCCACAGGCGCAGGCGAGGGCTAGCGGGGCGACGCCCGTCGCACCTGTGACGTGAGCACATCGCAGGCGCTCCTTGTGGCGCTGCTGCTGCTCTCGCCGCGCTCTGCGCCACGTCCCTCCGTCGCCACCGCCGGGCACCAGCTTCCTTGCTGCGGTGCCGCTCACCCCCGGGGCCAGTGGCCCGGCAGCGCCCCCGTGGAGCCCGCCACACACCTGTGCACTTCTGCTCACTGAGCACCTGGGCCGTGGCACTAGCCAGCCCTGGGCCCACCACAGCCCCTTGTGCCAAGATCCGTTTCCTGGGATTCTACCTCTTCATCAGTTACGGGCATGAGAGGGAGAGAGCCAAACGGGAACAGCAGAGTTGCTGAGTCCAAGTGCCCGCAGGAAGCTCGCAGAGCAGTCCCCCAGCTCTCCGTCCTGGTCGCCAATGCAGCCCTTGCCCAGCCTTAGTCTCCCTGACTTCCTCTCCACGTTTCTGGAACTCCTGGCCCTGATAGGACTTTGGGGGTCCTGCTGGGGCCTCTTGGTGAGACCGGACCTGAGTGTCCTCCGCTAGGGGTGCGCTGCTCCCTGCCTGAGCCTCAGACACAAAGCTGTCTGCTCTTGGAATCCGCCGCTGCTTGTCGGTCTGCTTCTCACGCTCCAGACTTGCAGGCAGGGAAGATGTTTACGCAGGGAAGCTGGGCTCTGGGGCAGCGCCAGGACCCTCTGCTCTCTGTGGCATTCCCTCCTTCCGCTCTGCAGGGGCTGGTCGCGCCTGCCCCTGTCCCCACACCTCAGCCGCAGCGGTGACCTGGGCGCCTGTGTGAGTCCAGCGTCACAGACCCTCTGCCGCTGTGAGCTCCCGCAGCCTCCCCCTGTCAGCACGGTGAAGGGGTGGGCGCCCGCTTTGTAGCAGGAGCACCGGCACGAGCCACCTGCTGTTCAGGCCGTTTCCCTGCGTGTGGCTCGGGGTGATGACGGCCCAGGGCCCCACAGGAAAGGGCCTTCTCTTTGTGCTTCATTGTATAGAGGAGGCTGAGACCGCTCAGCAGCAGAATAGAACCCACCTTGAGTACCTTCGCAGCCTAGCAGCTTGAGAAACAGTGAGAGCAGGAGGTAAGGGGAGGAGGTAGGCGGTGCAGGTCCCCAGGGGCATGTTCAGAGGGGTCCTGGAGGAAATTCTTCCTTTCTGCAGGGAGACCATCTCTGCTCACCACTTTTGAAACAGATAAGGGTTATGAGCCTCATAATAGCTGTAGTTTGTTTAATTCTGTCTACAGCCAGACCAAGTGGTCCTGGCCGTGTTCTCACTGTTCTCACCGGGCCCGGGCGTAGAGGAAGGAGCGTGCGCCTGCTCCCTGCATGCTGCCCACGTCGCACAGCACAGTCTCAGCTCTGCTGAGAAAGAAACCGCCTCTTCCTATCAGAAACTAACCCTTAGGGAGACGAGCGCATCACTTGCCTTGATGCAGCCCCCAGGAGCCTGCATTTCCTCAGCAGACACGTCCCCTTTCATTTCAGAGTCAGTCCTCTCCGGGTGCCCCTGACCCAGCGGGAGTGGGGCCCTCTGCCTCTGCCGAGCGTGCCCCTTTCGTGAGGCCTCTGTGGCGGCCCACAGGACAGTGTCGTTGTCCTTTCTTCCCAAGCTCTGGGAGGCTGATGGACTCGGAGTCCCACAGCTGGGGTTAGTGTTTGAACTGGAACTCAGGTCTGTCTGACTCAGCTTGTTGCTTCAGTTAAAAGCCATCTCGCCGTATGAGGGAGCGAAGGTTGTGGTCCGGTCAGGGGCCACAGCCACCACCAGAGCTGCTGTGCCTGTGCCTCTTCCGTTGCTCCTCAGTGGACACTGCTTTTGTTGGGGAGCGCTCTGGAAGCACTGCTCGGTGCTGACAGGCTCTTGGCCTCTGGGGAGACCTGAGCTGCAGTGAGGCCAGAGAGCGTCCGACCTTGGGCGGGAGGCAGGAGAGCTCCCCGGTGAGCCTCAGTGGGACCGGCCGGGCCTGGCCGGCCAGGGCAGAACCCTGGTCAGCTCCCCGGTCCGCTGCCCACCATCCAGTAACTTGGAGCATCTTGTGTTTCCTTCTCCTTCAGGGATTTCTTCCAGAAAACAAGTTCAGTCACACTCTGGCCGAGCCTGTCCTTCGAGACGCAGGGCCCCGCAGGAGGGGCAGGCGGCCTCGGAGCGAGCTGCTGAAGGCGCCCGCCATCATGGCGGACTCGCCTGCGGGCGTGGGGCCGCTGTTCATGAACGGGCTGATCGCCGGCATGGACCTGGTGGGGCTGCAGAACATGCGGAACGTGCCGGGCCTCCCCCTCACGGGGCTGGTGGGCTTCCCGGCCGGCTTCGCCGCGGTGCCCACGGGCGAGGAGGTCAAGAGCACCCTGAGCATGCTGCCCATGATGCTGCCGGGCATGGCCGCGGTGCCCCAGGTATTCGGCGTGGGGGGGCTGCTCGGCGCGCCTGTGGCCACTGCCTGCACCTCCGCCCCGCCGGCACCTCTGTCAAGCACAACGAGAAGTGGGACGTCCACGACGGAAAAGACTGCGGAAGACAAGCCAGGCAGCCACGACAGGAAAGCGGACACTTTACCTGAAGACAAGCCTGGTCCTAGTCCATTTTCTGACCAGTCCGAACCTGCAATAACTACAAGTAGTCCTGTGGCTTTTAACCCATTCCTCATCCCCGGCGTGTCCCCTGGACTCATCTACCCGTCCATGTTCCTCTCCCCTGGCATGGGCATGGCTCTCCCGGCCATGCAGCAGGCCAGACACTCGGAAGTGGTGGGGCTGGAGAGCCAGAAGAGGAAGAAGAAGAAAACAAAAGGGGACACCCCTAACCCCACCCCAGAGCCTGCTCCTGGGTCCGAAAAGGAGCCGAGCAGTGGTCAGAACTGCCCGGAATCCAGGGCCCCCGGGCCCCCGGAGAGAGAACATGCACCCCAGGCCGGGGACGGGGCTTTCAAAGACTCCAACAGTGACACCAATTAGAACTTTTTTCATTTAAGAAATTATCGTGACTTGTAAGTTTCTTATCCCATAACGGTTTGTTACTTCCCTCACTTCACCTTCATAAGAACCTGTGTTTCCATCAGTAATTATTACCTGCCTGATTTCCTGTCTGAGAACTATGGTAACAGATGTTATAGTCGCAGGGTCTTGCCACTTCGTTGGATAAGTGTTGTCGACCTAGTCTAGGAGGCACAGAATTCTCATTCTGTTATCCAGTTGTTCATTCCAGCATCGTAGCTAGTACAGTACTTGGTGACACGCCCAACCCCCTTCTTGTCCAAGGTTCCCGCTTATTTGAGGAGGAAAAATGGCAAAAGCAAGCTGTCTGGGCATTTACCATTGCAGAGCTGCAGAACAGACACAAGGAGCAGCTTTGTTTCAATGAGCTGTGTTAAATGGGAAGAATGTAACAGGGAAACCAAAAAGCACAGAAAAAGGAAGTGCTGGTGCATATTTTTCAGTTAAAAAATCTCCCTATTTTATCATGATTAATAAATGCGTAGCATAGACAGAAGTATGTAACTAATGGTTGAAAACGCATATATTCATTTCTTTATACAGCAGAAACCTCACCGGTAGTAGCATAATTTTCCCCTTTATGGTTTTCCAAACACCTGCAGCAAGAAGAAACACCAGCGTGGCATTATTCCATACTCGTGTGTTTTAGACGCGTGTACTCCCGTCCTATGTTAAGAGAACGTCCTCAGCCCAGGGAAGCTTTAGGAGCCTGGAGTTCTTCTTGCTGGCGGCAGGGGTGGGCGAGGGCTGGCCTTCTGTGGGGCACCTCATCCTTGTGAATTGCTCTCGCCACGACCAGGACCTGATGGGTTTTTACTTTGTGCTTTACTTCATCAAGAACAGGCTCTTTGCAGAGCCTGCGAGAAAATCGTCACTCAACACTTTCTACTTGCTAGGTCCTCTTGTCCGAGTTACTGGAGGTTGTCAAACGTGCACCGCCTTTTTGAATATGACTGTGAAGCATTTTTCCTTCTCCGTATTTCCCTTTTCTGTTTTATACAGTTGGACCCAAATTCCAGGTCATCGAGTTAGTGGAGACTGTGTTGCAAATCGACATTACTTTCCCTCCTTCCCCGGCTGGCTTCCCGGCAGAGAAGAACTGCCAGAACAGCACTTCCCCTTTTCTCTTCCCCCCCTCTCGATAGTCTTACTCTTTATCTGCAGTTCACACTCTGAGACTTGAAATAAGCTCGAGGCTCAGTCCTCTGGGGGCACAGGGCTGTGCAGGGCCGTTGGAAATGTCGGAAGTGTTACTAGTACCGGTTTCACTTTTGTTGTCACAACTTACTGTATTTTTTACTTTTTCTGTTACAGTTTTGCTAATTTATCAGAAGGTCCAAAAGTTTGACATAACTATTTCAGTTTGCATTATTTATTTATGATGCTTTTTGTCATTGTCTTTTATACATTTGGGATTATAAATTATGTAAATGTTAAAACAAGCATCTCAAAGAAGTCTGTTAAATCGTGACCGAGAAATCATTCAGGTGTATTTTAAAAAAGTGGAGCCCCAGTTTTATGAATCAGAGATATAAATCAGAAACTGTATAGCTGATCGTATAAGGAGAAAGAGTCCAGCCTTCGAACAGATCCTCTTGACTGACATCTTTGTAGCATAGGTGTTCTGTAATGCTGACAACAGATTTCTTAGAAATGCTGCTTTCTCTATTTAACTAACATTTTGTTCAGTTTTGCCTCCAGTGGAAGCAGAAAGGGTTTTTTCAGCTGTTAAATCCTAAAAATCAATATAATTTATTTATGTAAAAAAATCACTCAATCGATATATTTTTGAACCTTTTAAGTACTAATTTTCTTTTTACCAAGTAGAAAAAAAATGTATTTGCCCTAAATCCTTAAAATACAAATGCTATAAAAATTCATGTATCTTGAAAGCCTTACTGCAAACGAGTATTATGGACGTCCCACAGGGCCTGTGTTTTCCTTGTCGTTGTCGTCGTTTTGTATGGAAAAGCTGCTTTCCCCAGGTTCCACTTAGAATCTCCAGTAGGTCACAGGGTTCAGTATGGAGTTGACTTAAAAACCCACCAGCATGCTCGATCCCTTGTTATATCTTATTGAACCTATATGTTAACTTTCTGGGTGTTTAGGCTTATATTTGACTGCTATTGTGTCCCTGTTTGCAAAATGAAAATGACACTCTGGATTATTTGCTCTGTAAGGCATAAGTGCTTCTTATGATTATTTTGACATTTCCAAGAGCAAAAGCCAAATCTAAACTCTCTTCGACAAACTTGAGCCTTTTCTTCTAATTCAATGTCACTCACAGCCATAACTTTCCTCGATCATAATTCACCCATGTCTTACATAATAAATTGTCTGTGTTCTTGATCCTGGATTTGAAAAAAGAAAAGTTTAAAAGTCAAATTTGTATTTGAGAAATTCAGTGGCACTTGAATGTCTCGCTGCCTGGGCATTTTACTGAAGTTCATACCCTGTGCGCACAGGAACGCACTCCTTCCTGTGTGCCCAGCTAATGCTGGGCACCCGTTGGGGGCTTGTTAAACAAGGCTTGACTTGACCTGTGTCTCAACCCACAAGAACATCTGAACTGAAACAGAACCATACAGGAGGGTTCAGGGCACGCTGGGTGGGGTGGGGACTGCTAGACCTCTGTGGGTTGGAGACAGCCCCTAAAATACACGAATGCCTCTGAAGTTGAAGTTCCCGAGCTTTGGATAACATCACCCCTGGAGCCCCAGAAGGGCTGTGTCGGGTTACCAAGGAGGCTGGCGGGGGAGGTACCCATGACTCAGTGAGACTGACAGAAAACCCAGCCTCACCAAAAGATGAGTGGAGTGACAGCCTGGAGATGGGCAAAGCATTGCTTTCTGTCTTGGAGTCCCTCTGCTCCAATTCTCAGGGGTGTAGAACAGCTTCTTAGGCCTCTAGTCAAGACTTGGGAAGCCCTCCTGGGTGTGGAGACAACTTACACAGAGTACAGTAAGTGGTAGAATCTTGGTTCTGCTTTTAACATCATACCTTGCCCGGTAGATTCTAGGGGAGCAGAAAAGCAGAGTTAGTGTGGCATGTTGGGCTGATGTTTTGTGTGTTTGCCGTAAACATTTTGTCTTCAGGGCATCTTGGTTACTGGGTGAAAGATGCTGGTGGAAGCCGACAGAAGACCATGATGAAGCTGTCACGGAGGACGGGGCTGGGGCTGGGCTGTCCCCACTGTACCGTGTGTCTGAGGTCGGAACACCCCAGTCTAGAACCTCTCAACCACACACCAGACCTGACCGAATTACACTTGGAGAAATGGGCACTGGGAAAGATGAAACAGGTGTGTAACACACTCTGCTTGATTAATTTACGCCAAATTCCTTAAAATGGTTTCTTGTAATAGTTATCGTTTATCTGGTCTGGAAATCTCCCAAAGATGTGTTTGTTAGCTCAGCAATGGGGTTCTCTCAGCCTAGCGACATAACCTCTTGGTGCTAGACTGGCTGGTTAAAACTCAGTCTCGGAAGTTCAGGAACATAAGGGCAGGGGCCTACGACGGGGGCCTGTGCTCCCCGGTGATAGCACCGTCGTCATCCGGACTCCATGAGGTGTCTGGAGTCAGGTGGGAAATAGAAAAGGGGACAGGTGTGTCCTGGCTGGTGGCGAAGGGCCCAGGACAGCCCTTTGGAAATGAAGCCTGAGGACGGCTGTGGCTGAAGCTTGTGCTTCAGCCTTGTTTGAGCTTTGGTTCAGCCTGCCCCAGCCCTGAATCATGTGACGTCTCAAGGCCACAAAGTTTGACTAATGACCTGTAGGCAGGACTGAAAGTCCCAGTTGGGATAGACTCCATCCAACTTTTTGGGGTGAAAACCTCTCACCTCTCGCCCTGGGTTATTCATGGGTTGCCCACTGCTGTTGCACTGGGGCCACAAATGCTGTCAGGAAGTGGGGGAGCCACATCTCACCTCCACCCACCTGCACCTCGAAAACCAGACCCAGCAGCAGCTGTGAGGGCCTCTTCAGCTGGTCACCGTGCAGGCCTTGACATGCATGAACTCGGCCCAGAGCATGCTCTCCAGAGGAGGATGGGGCGCGGGGGGGTGTCACCAGCTTCTGTGGCACAGCCAGAGAGAGGAGCGAGAGTGTAAAGGTGGGGCTGGCTCTAAGACAGGCCCAACACAAATGTCTTCCAGGGTAGTGGGGCCATCACCTGTGACCTGTTTGCACGCAGCCCAGAGTCCAAGTGCGGCTGCTGTTTTTAAGCGATGGAAATGTCTGCATGACACTTGGAAATCACACCTGGTCCAGAACTGAGACCAAGAAGTGTGGCTGGCACCCAGCCATGTTCATCCACTCCTGCACAGTCTGGCTGCTCCCACAGCCGAGCAAATGCAAGTCACAGCCCAACAAACGTGCGGCTCCCCTCCTAGAGCATGAATTTTATTCACTGCTTCCATGCAAAAACTGCCATTTACAGTGTTTCTATATGACTTCAAACATAATTAGGAACCACGTGTTTGTATGTACACAAGCATCTGCTTCTAGAACAGAACAGGCCGCACACAAGCACTGGCCTTGGGGTGTTCTTGAGGGTCTGCTGCACACCCCCAGAGCACACGCCTTGGAGGAGGGGGAGTTGCCCTGCCCAGCTGGGCCTCTCTCGCACAGTACCCTGTTGCAGGCAGAAGACCAGAGGCCGGATGTGAAGATATGGATGAGAGAGAAGAGGCAGTTTTAGAGCCAACCCAAAAGAGCAGAAGAGAGCTGGAGGACACCAGCAGAGGGAGAGGCGCAGCGCGGTGTAAGGACCCAGAGGCCAACCCGCCCACGGCCGCTGTGGTCGTCCGGGTGGGCACCTGCGAGGGTGCAGCGGGGCCTCCAGGAAGAGGAGCCGACAGGGGGACGGTCCTGTTCCCTCCTGGCTCAGGCAACAGGAAGGTCACGGCGAGTGCCCTGAGCCACACTGACCTGGGAACAAAGTCTAGAGGAAGACAGGAAAGCACCCACAGGGAGAAGGGAGACCCCATCGCACCCCACACCAGCCAGGGTAGCAGGCAACCTCCCTGGCCGACAGGGCCTTCCTCGGACAGAGCTGCTGAATTTTCCTCCCCAAACCGCCGCCCTCATGCTCCTGGGGACTCCAGCTCTTCCCCGACGCGCCAAGCTCAATGCTCCCAGGAGGCGGACTGGACACCGTCTGCGGGGGGCCTCGGCGTCTGACCGGGTCCAGGACTGACCGTCGGAACTACTGAGCCCGCCAGGCGCCTGACACCAAGCTGAGGGCCGGAGACGCGGCGGGCGGCGGCCCTGCCTTTAGCCTCCTGCCGGTCCCTGCAGGTCACATACCCCCCAAGCATAGCTGTGGCCAGGGCTGCGTCCTCCAGGCATCGTGGGGAATGGCAGAGCCATGGTGGCTGAGAGGGAGGAGGCGACACAAAGAAGATGGGGCCGCTCAGCTCATCACAGCCTCTTGACATCTGCCCTTGTGGGCCTTTTAAAATGTGTGCACTAAACCAAGACCATGGCAAGACTCACTCGCACTCCCTTCCCTTGTTGTTTTTTTTTAAAAGATTTATTTATGCACACAAGAGCTGGGGTGCAGGCCAGAGGTGGGGAGGTGAAAGGATCCACCAGAGACAGAGTGGGGAGCAGAACAGGTGGAGCAACTGAAACACACTGCTGAGGGGAGCAGCAGGCGAGGCAGGAGAGGTCTGCTGCGCCATGTGGGTCCCCTCCCTGGCAGGGATTGAGCTGGTGCTGCAGTGGCTGCGATGCCCCACAGCACTGCGCTCAACCCCTTGCACCACTAGGGAGGCCCCATCCCCTTGCCTTTTGGAATGGCTGCTGGGTGGGGCAGCCGTCTGGATATTTTTCATAGAAATGGGCAAAATGGAGCGCTGTGGGCCTCTGACCCGCCTGGCCGGCCCGTGCTCCCAGGGAGCTAGAAACACGCCTGTTTGTGGAGTGAGCACAGCAGCTCACAGCCCGCTTCATCAGCAGCAGTGTCTGAACTCACCTGCCCACCTGTGTGGCCGGCGATGCACCTGAGCAACGTCAGGCACTACGTGTGGGCACTGGAAACCAGACACCTCTCGGTGGCAGGCAGGAGCGTGGCCGCAGAAGGGGAGGCCCTGTTTTTTGTTTTTTGTTTTTTTTTTTCCAGGATACACGTAGGATATATACCTCCCAAGTGCTGCAGGTGTGCAGAGAATTCACTGCTTCCGAAGCACTGGGCAGGCAGGTACCTGCGGTCAGGCCCGGTGCACGAGGCTTGGCAGAGGCCACGGCACCAGCAAGGGACACGAGACCGGAGTCGGGGTGCCTGTGTAGAGACCTCTGGCCCTCACCGGGAGTGGAGCTGCCTCAAGCAGCACGCCAGGAAGGGCTCAGGAGTTCGGGCAGTGAAGTGAGGGCAGCTGGCAGCCCGCAGGGATGAGCCCGCCCCGGGGCCAGGCCGGCAGCAGGGCCTTGCAAACAGGAGGCGGGACCGACGGACAGGAGGCGGGCCGGGGACCGACGAACAGGAGGCGGGACCGACAGACAGGAGGCGGGACTCACGAACAGGAGGCGGGGCCGACGAACCGGAGGCGGGGCCGACGAGCCGGAGGCGGGGCCGACGAGCCGGAGGCGGGGCCGACGAGCCGGAGGCGGGGCCGACGAGCCGGAGGCGGGGCCGACGAGCCGGAGGCGGGGCCGACGAGCCGGAGGCGGGGCCGACGAGCCGGAGGCGAGACTGGCGCTGCGGCAGTCTGCACGGTCCGCCTCAGGCCCTGGCCGGTCTGGGCCTTGCGGGGTGTCTGTGCTCCGCCCAGCATGACTCTCTTCTCTGCCCCCACACATTAGGGTCCCTGAGAACCCTCAGACCTTCTCAGAGGGAGCAGTAGCGTGAAGCATCCGCGGCACAGCCGCACGCGCTCAAGGGGACCCACAGGGCGCAGCAGACCTCTCCGGTCCCCGGCTGCCCCCCTCAGCCGTGGATTTCAGTGGCTCTGCCTGTTCTGCTCCCCGCTCTGTCTCTGGTGGATCCTCTCACCTCCCGCGCCTCTGGCCTGCACCCCAGCGCTTGTATGATAAATAAACCTTGGGGAAAAAGTGGGAGTAGAGCGCCTGCGGCCACCTCCGGTGTGAGCGGGGCGGGAGAGCAGGGCCCGGAGGGCGGGGTCCAGGCGGTGACTCAGGACTGCAGAGGTGTTCAGCCTCTTTTCTGGCTCCGAGGAAGGGGAGGCCAGACCAGGAAAACTCTAGACTCGGCTCCCACCGCCCTCCCCCCTACTCCAGCTCCGATCCCAGCTTTTCCATTCACAGACTCCAAGTCTCCCAGGCTGGCAGAGCCGGGGCTGCCGGGGGTGGGGGCGGGGCAGGCCTGCGGGGGCGAGGGAGGGGCCTCAGGAAAGCCCCGGCCGGCTCCTGGGACCCACTGGTTGGGCCCTCCCCACCCAGCCCCTTGCCAGGTTTCCCCACCGAGGGCAGGCTGGACCGGCGTAGGGACGGGGCTCGCGGGAGCTGCCGTGCGTCTGGCGTAGACACGGCCGAGGCAGAGCACGCACTCCCGCCGGCTCCGCCCGCGCGCGCTCCTTCGTCCCAGACTGCTGGCAGATAATGAGCAGCCCAGGGCACGAGGGGATGAAGAGGCAGCCCTTCCGCCGACGAGGAGGGCGAGGGACCTGTGGCCCTCCACAGCCTCAGGTGCACCGCCCCTCCCGCGGGCCCCAGCGCCCAGCCCCCCTCCGTCTCGGAGCAGAGCTGGAGCTGAAGCAGCCGTGCTGAGGCCCAGGTCCCGACAGCCTGAGCTGGTGCTTAGGCCAGGTCCGGCCCTGGGCTGTGGCCGGCCCCTGCCGAGCTCGGTTCTCAGGGACGGGAGGGAGGGGATGAGTCTTGCGGGAAGCAGGGGAGAGGAAGCTCCTGGGGAGCAGGGGAGAGGGCGCTCCTGGTACCTTCCCTCCCCGCTGGAAAGGGCTCCCCAAGGAGGTGGGGCCGCTATTGGCAGGTTAGTGGGCACCTGCAAAAGCACATTCTGTCCAGGTCTGGGGTCCTCACTGGGTGCCCGGGCCGTCCACCCCTCCCTTGGGCCCCGCCGCCTCCCTCAGCAGCAGCCCCCGCACCCCCAGACAGCAGCAGCAGCTGCACTGTGCGGCGCTCCTGAGATCGGCTTGGATCTCACCATTGGGCAGTCCTCTTCGCGACACCCTAGGACGCTGAGGAGCTGTCTATGAGAGGGAGGAGCCTCACCTGTGCAGGGACCCCCCCCTGCGCTCCACTGACCGGAGAGCCAGTCTGGGCCCATACCCCGAGGCAGTGGTGCTGGCCGGGTCTGCTGTGTCCCTGCACCGGGCCTGCTGTGTCCCTGCACCGCTGTCCCTGCATTCCCGTTCGGAGCTGCGGCCTCTGCAGGCCACCAGCCGGGGCAGCCAGGCCCCGGGCCTTCCTGTGAGGCTGAGGCTGGTGCCTCTGAGGGTCAGGCCCTGCGCTCCAGGACACAGCGCCAGGGCAGTGGACTCGGGGCACCACCTGTGCCAGTGGACGGGGACAGGGCGTTCCTGAGCTGCCCATCCTGGGGACCCGACACAGGCCTGCCACCCTCAGACTCCCGAGACGCTCTGCCCCTCTTTGAGGCTGGTGTTCCCAGTAAGCTCAGCCCCCGCACCCAGCGGACTGAGCCTCCTGCTTCATCGTGGGTCTGGAGCGGGGGTCCTGAACCCCCTAGGCAGGGTCCCCACCAGCTTTTTTACAAAGAGTTTGGCTAGAAACCAGGGAACTTTTGGAAAATGCCTGGGCCCAGCCAGGCTGCGCAGACCTGTCTTCCTCCCAAGCTGAACAGGCCAGGTTGTTCCCAGGCGGAGGCGGAGGCGGGAGTGGGGGTGTAGACAGAGGAGGGGGTGACTTTAGGAAGCAGGGCGTGTGGCAGTGGGGGCAGGCCAGGGGGTGGCTGGGGGGGCACAGCCAGAGGCGACAGAGGTGGGGGCCTGGTGCTAGGTGTCTCTTGTAGCGACATTCCCTCCCCCAAAGCAGAGCGCAGACGCAGCTGTGCAGACACGCAAGCGTCGAACGCGCGTAGACGCAAGCTGCTTCATGCGGAAGTGTGCACAGGCGCACGTCATGCTGCAGACCTGGACACGCTCAGACATGCTACAGATACAAACACGTGTGCACATGCACGCACACCTACACATGCACACAAGGGAAGTATGTGCGCGGCCAAATGCACGCGGCAGGAAGAGGGCGCGACACACTCAATCCAGGTCCTGGAACACACGCCCACCTGGGAGAGCCGCTTCCTGCACGGGAGCCCTCAGACCGGAGCAACACGCAGTAGGATCGTGCTGGGACAGACGCGCCTTTGTGTGCTGGGCCCGGCCGCAGGAGCAGCTGCGGCCTCCTGGACAAGGGCCAGGTCAGCTCCTTCAACCCCGGAGGAAGGTCGGGCAGGGGCAGGGACGGAGGTGAGGGGCGGAGAGACCTGCACACCCTGCAGACCCCCAGGCGCTGTCTCTGCACAGAGCCCAGAAAGCCAGTTCTCCCTCCTGGCCCCTGACTACGCCTGGCCCTCGACTGGCTCTTCCCCAGAACACCCTCGGCTCTGCCCCCACGTTGACCCTGCACTGACCCAGACCCCACAGCTGCCTGTGCCTGGGGCTCCATTTTTTCTTTTTAGAAGGGAGAAAAGATCAGACTCTGGAATTCAAAAGATGTGAGGTCGAGTCCTGCTATCGCTGGCAAGCTGGGTGACCTTGAAGTCCCACCGCACCCTCAGCCCCCTCCAGCGCCTGCTGCCGTGACCTCTGTCACCTTAGCTCAGCCCGGCCGGCTGGTGGCGGCACCCACCATCTCCGCTCTCTGGCCCGAGCACTGTTCCCCTGTGGGCCCTGCCTCTGCCCGCAGGTGCCCCTCTCCCTCCTGCCCAGACCTAACTGTGCCCTTGCTTTGGGGCCCAGCAAGCCCAGTCTTAAGTGAGAACAGAACCCCGGGGTAGCTGGCGCACCATTTCGGACGTATTCAGGCTCTTTCTGGTCGTTCAGCCGACACACTCTTCCTGAAGGCCTACTGTGCGCATGACACAGCTCCAGAAACTGGACGTCCAGCGGTGAGCAGATGGACACCAGG
Organism: Galemys pyrenaicus; assembly: GCA_019455555.1. Classification (NCBI taxonomy): domain Eukaryota; kingdom Metazoa; phylum Chordata; class Mammalia; order Eulipotyphla; family Talpidae; genus Galemys; species Galemys pyrenaicus. The sequence continues at coordinate 5,294,764 of JAGFMF010011769.1, forward strand.
CTGCCTGGTGGTTCCATGCCATGGAGCCACGCCACATGCTGTTTGGGGCCTTCAGCATCGAGGTGAGTGAGTCAGGCTTTTTAACCACCAGCTTCTGCAGCCACCACCTGTCGCCTTGACTGTGGTGATGGAAGGCACGTGGGCCTGATTGTGGCACCTGGAGCACGGCGTGGGTGTGCACAGGTGTGTACACTTGAGCTCAGAGGCCGCGGCTACATGTGCAGCTACAGGAGAAGCAAGGTCACGAGAGATTGCCAGAGAGCCCAGAGGAGAAGTGTGAAAACTTGTGGGGGGCTGGGAGGCTCGGTTGCCTGCCTGCCTCGCCGCCCCCCTGCCCAGCCCGTGCCAGCCCCCCTGCCCGGTCGCCTGTGCTCCTGGTTACCTGAGAGAGCATCAAAACCCATAAGCCCACCAAGAGCTCCAGGGTTCTCTACCCCACAGCCTAGATGGGGAGAGGCTGCTGGCACCAGTCTCCTCCCCCACGTGGGCGCTCTCCCCCTGCTCCAGGCACAGAGAGGGTGTCACAGCGGCAGCGGGAAGGTAAGCCCAAGGATGCAGTGGCTGGTGGCGGGCAGGAGCCAGAGGGGCGCTCCCAGTGGGGCTGGGTGAACGGTTTTGCAGAACAGGGACGTTTGACCCAGACCTTGAAGGAACAGTTGGGTCTTCTTCTGGCAGACAGGGTGTGAGCCGGGTAAAGGGACCAGCTCTTGCAAAAGACTTGGAAGCGGGGAGTGCTGTGCATGTGTGAAGGATGGGGAGGTGGAGGCTGCGGGAGCGGGGGGGGGGCACGCTGGGGAAACTGGCACCGGTAGGGCTGAGGATGCAGGGAGACTGGGGAACCCCTGCCACATGGAGGGCGCCCAGCCCTGGAGCTGCCCTACTGGGCTCTCTACCCCCGTGGAGAAGGCCCTGGCCAGCCCCACCTCCCACCTTCAGCCTGCTCTTGGAAACTCACATTTCATTGTGATCAAATTCTCCTCCAATGTTGGCTTAGAAAAAAAAAATGGTATGCAGGAATTTCTGTATGAACTCTCTGTGCCTTGCAATTCTGGATTCTTTGCTACATATCTCCATCTTGTATTTTTTGTAGTTTTACCTCTATGTTGTTTCGAGGGGAAAAAATTTTATATACCTGCTGTCAAGTCCCTCAACCTATTTATTTGCTACTGTCTTAGAAAATTGTTTCTCTCTCCTAAAATTATATCAGTATTGGAGTTATTTTGTGGTTTAACTGCTAATGTTTAAATCTTCAAGCCATCTGAAGTTTATTTTGGTGTAAGGTAGAAATCTACCTTTACTTTTTCCAAATCGTTAGCCAGTTGTTCATTTGCTGAGTAATTCATCATTTCTGCACTGGTTGGTTTATTTTGTTCAATATTCATTTCCCTCTCTTCTCAATTCTTAAAGTTATACTTGCAAACTCTTAAAAATAATGGAGTGGGGGGGCCTCCCTGGTAATGCAATGGGTTAAGCAAGGCACTATGAGGCAAATCACAGCCACCGCAGCCACTGCAGCACGAGTTCGATCCCCAGCCAGAGAGCCGAACCACATGGCGCAGCAGACCTCTCCTGCCTCCCCACAGCTCCCCTCAGCAGTGTATTTCAGTTAATCTGCCTGTTCTGTCCCCCACTCTGTCTCTGGTGTGTTCTCTCAGCCCCCACACCTCTGGCCTGTACCCCAGTGCTTGTGTGCATAAGTAAATCTTCTTTAAAAAATGTGGGGGAAACAATAGTCATCCAAGTGTGATGGAAATATATGGCCTAGGGAGAGAAAGCCCTTCCCTGAGCAACCTCCACAGCATAACAACTATTAACAGTTTGTTATATAGTCTTGTATTGTTATTGTTATAAAACCTTTGAGCTGTCTGAAATACAGAGCTGTACAAAGGAGAAAGCCCAAAAGGAATAAAAATCTCTAGATAACATACACTGATCTAAAAATATAATGATATTTTTAAAAAGTAATACATATATAAAATTGAAAAAAATCCAGCAATCTTGATGATACAAAATGAAAACACTCTCTCCTATACTACTCTTCCACATTAAGTCTCTCTCTGTAAAGGTAACCAGCTAACCTCATCTATCTGTTTCAGTTTGAAATGCATTTCTTGACCATATTCTCGACTTGACTCTTTAGGTGGGTTCTGTTTCTGGACTTTCCATTTATTTACCTCCCTGCTGTTGCTGGTACAGTACTATGCTGTTTGAAGTATTAGAGTTTTACCATGTGTTCTACCATCCAGGAGGGTAAGTCCTGCCTTAATGATCATTTGCAGAAAATATGTCAGTCTTAACCTGTCTGGGCTGCTGTTAGAAACTACCACAGACCGAGCAGCTTAGACAGCAGAAGTAGCTCACAGCCTTGGACACTGAAAGTCTGAGATCAAGATGGCAGTGTGGTCACATTGCTGTGGGGCCTCCTCTGCGTTGCACCCTGCCAATTTCTCTCTGTGTCCTCATGTGGCCAAAAGGAAGTAAGGGATCTCTCTGGGGTCTCTCCTATGAGGACCTTCTATCACTTCCTGTCATCTCCTATTACCATTCTATAGGGGCTTAAGATTTCAGTATGAATAGGTGGGGTCACACTCAGTCCATGACTGTGAACTATTCTCCACTATTTTCCACATCAACATTAGATGGCTACCTTATCAATCAGACTGGAATTTTGTTGGAATTGCACTACTTTCATGGATTAACCTGGGAGTGGTTGCATCTTATGCTGCTGAGGCTCCCATTGTAGACAGGGTGTGCCTGTCTCTGGGGGCTACATTTAGGTTCTGTGACCTTTCTCCTTTGGAACCTTGAACATCCTTCCTCGGGGCACCTCAACCTCATTCCCTTGGGTATTACAGCTGCAGCCACCTGCGGGGAAAGAGTCAGGTCTCTGTCTTCCTGTCCCTTGGGGTGATCAGGCAGAAGAGGGAGAGGGTGTGCGTGCTCAGCAGGGTGCCAAAGAATGGAACTCAAGCAGCCAAGGGTCACCCCTTTGACTGGGCAGACAAGGAGGCGCTCTCTGCTAGAGCTGTAGGGGCATGGGACAGCAGCTGGGTGAGGCAGAGGTCAGCTTCCACCACCAACATATGATGTCCAGTGTCCTGGGGGAATGCCACCCTGGCTGCCCAGGGCCCTCCCACCTCGGTGGGGCAGTGGGGGAGCCCAGGTTCCCAGGGCCTCCTCTTTCCACTCTGACCAAGGGCGAGGCCACGGCGTCCCAGTGCTGCCTCTGCTGTCACCTTGCCTCACTCTCCCCAGGGCCATGGCAGTGCAGCCGTGCAGGTCCACAGGGCATCTGAGGGCAGTGAGGCTCCACCAGGCCGAGAGGCCTCATGGCGTCACCTGCAGCACCGTGCAGATGGGCTCAGCAGCGTGCACCCCAGACCCTCTTTGTGTGAATTTCCCCTGTGGCCTGCTCAGAGTCAGGACTGGCCCACAGGAGACGCTCTGCACACGCACACAGTCAGGGGCCAGCTGCTGGCAGGCGAGTGGCCCAGTGGGCAGCGGGAGGGCACTGCCAGCTCCGCTGCCGTGCCTGGTTCTGCACGTACTCTGCTCCTCTCCCCCAGGCAGCGCTCAGCCTGGCACTCGGTGCTCTCAGGGGGCCAATGGGCTTCTTGATTCCAGGCTGCACATCTGGAAGTTGACGCTATTAAAACAAACCCCATTATATAACAAACGGACATCTGGAATCCATTAGCACTGACTTTTCAGAAAAAGAAATTGTTTTGGATGTGCTCTCGCCGAAGAATGTGGCAGGGCGCCCTCGCCCTGGCTGTCCAGGAACCCAAAGACCAGGCAGCCTCTCCTGGGCCCGTTTCTGGAGGCATCTCTGGCCAGACTGGGGGGGGGGGGATTGTAAGCCTGGGAGAGGCAGGGGACCCTCCACCCCCCACTTCCCAACTGCCATACAAACAACTTCTGAGGACAGTGTCCTTGAAGGCTCCTTCCCAATTTCATTCAAATATTTATTAAGCACTTGAGCACCTACTATGTGCTGCCAACTCCATCTCACCCACATACCGATACCCCGTTCCTGAGCCTAATTACACCACTCGGCTTACAAAAGCAGCCGCAGACTGCCCTGGGTTTGATCTCTGCATGCCAGTTTCCTTGGACACCCAGCCCGCATAGCTCAGCTAGCCCCTGGGATTCCTCAGCTTCCGTAGGCCTCTCCCTGGTCAGCTATCTGTGCCGGACACAGGTGAGCTGGGGCTGCAACACAGGGGAGGCACTGACCACAGCCACTCTGCATGGGGTCACAGTGGTTCTGCCAGGAGACTCATCTAACACTGAGGAGGCTTTTCAAGAGCTGTCTGGCTAAAATTTTCAAGCGAAAATTTTATTTTAGCAAATCTTTCCCCCTCGACATTTTATGTTGAGAAATTTCAAACATCTAGAAAAGTTGAAAGAATTATTCGATGAGCACCCACATAAACTCACCACTTAAATCCTGCAGTTGTTGACATACTGCTGTATCGGTCCATCAATTCATTCACCAATCAATTCAGTGCAATTTGCAGGTGTCATAACACCCCAAAACACTGTGATTACGTGTCATTAACCAGAGTTCAGTATTCTTGGAGGAATGCAAAGTCTGAAGCGTGCTATTCCAGTAAATCTAACAGACAGACAGCCCATGGAATCTGTCACCATTGCAATTTGCCATCAATCCCAGAATGTTCACCATGGCCCTTTCTCGTCCCTTCCCACCCCACTCCTTCTAGAGACTGCCACTGTACTGGTCATTTTTTTAAAAGATTTATTTATTTATGCATACAAGAACTGGGGTACAGGTCAGACATGCGGGAGGTGAGAGGATTCACCGCAGACAGAGTAGAGAACAGAACAGGCAGATCAGCTGAAACACACAGCTGAGGGGAGAAGCGGGCATGGCAGGAGAAGTCTGCTATGCCATGTGGGTCACTCCCCTGGCTGGCAGCAGGAATCAAACTCATGCTGCAGTGGCTGTGGTTTGCTTCATAGTGCGGTGCTCAACCCACTGCGCCACCAGGGAGGCCCCTGTACTGGTTATTTTCATCATAGACTGCTTCTCTGGAATAAATTGCATTCTCCCAAACTTCAAACGCTAAGGTTCTAACCTCCAGTACTTCAAAATGTGATTGTGTTTAGAAATAAGTTCTCTAAAGAGGTCATTAAGTTAAAATGAAGTCATCATGACAGTGTCTTTGTCGGAGGAGGAGGTTAGGACACATGCGCACAGAGGGAAGACCAGGTGAGGACACCATAAGAAGTTTGCCATCTGCAGGCTAAGGAGAGAGAATGCAACAGTCATGCCCTGCTGACACCTTGAAATCGGACTTTCCAGTGTCCAGAATGGTGAGGAAATACATTTCTGTTCTTTAAGAAACCCAGGCTATGGTGCCTTGTCGTGCCTAGCAAAAGAATCCCCTAAGTTTGCATTAGAAAATTCTAGAAAGAATCTCAATCCCAGATTGAGACTGAAAATCACATGCTGTGTGTTTTTTTGTATCTGGTTTATTTTGTCCAGTATAAGGGTGTGTGTATTCATCTGTGTTGCTACATGAATCAATTCTTTCTTCCTGTTCGTTGCCGGGTAGTATTCTACCATACAAGTATTCCACATTCTCTCTAGTCAGGGAAATTTACTTTTCAATAATGGAGGGATCATTCCATAGCATTTCACCTGAATGTGTATCCTTTATGTCATCCCAGCAACAGAGAGGCCATTCCATAAACAGCTCTACTCAAATATCTAATACAGAAATATAGGTAAAATTTATTATCCTTCCTTAAGTGAAAAGATTTTAGAGATAAGGTTAAGATAATAGCTCACCACTTCTATCTCAGCAAATACAGACAAATCCACGATTTTCCAGGCCCTTAACTCTTCATCTCTTGGTTACAAATAACACAGAGTTTACGCTGACTCTGGTGTTTGGGCTCTGCATTTGAGACGCCCTGCGTGACCTTTGGCTAGTCACTTGATTCCCCATAGCTCATTTTCCTCACCCAGGAAAGAAGAAGAAGAATCCCTTAAGGGTGGCTTGAAGACTGAATGAACTGATGAGTTCTGAGTGTTCCCAGTAGCTGGACAGCGTAGAGACGCAGGAAGAGGTCACTGCTGGGATTTGCCTGTTGGCAACCTTCAGAACCCGAACTGTCTTGTGATAGGGCAGCAGATGTGGATTTCCAGGCCACAAAGAGTAGCAGGTGAGCTCTCTGCACTGCCGCATGTGACAGCTGAGACCTGGAATCGATGAATTCCCGCACAAGTGGGACTTCCGGCGTTCCATAAAACACTGAATGGCAGGATCCAAAATATACAAGCCCCACACGTCTGGGCCGCTCCTATTTCTATTTTGTTCCATCTGCGTGGGGCCATTCAGGAACTTTTTGTTTTGTTACCATCATTGCTAAGAAAGTGCAAATTTAGACCTGACCATCTAGGATTCCATCCTTGAAAAAAGATACTGATTTAATACTTTTCTTCTGACAAACAGAAGAAATGCATAGCCCCGACTGCCATCATTTCTTTTCTTTCACAGTTCTTTTCTTCTGAAGGAAATATCTTTCAACTTTGAAGTCCTTAGGAATTACTTTTTGGCGTAATTTATTCACTCTGTCCCAAGTGACTTTGAAATGTTCCTAATTTCTCTCAGATGATGATCCTTCTTGGCTTTTAAAAGACAAAACATCTATAGTTTCCCTTTGAAGCACTTTAGAAAAATTCCTGTGACCCTTACTATGTGGTAAAGAACTTAAAACAAAAGATAAATTCAAATTTGCAAGCGGGGCCATCGTTTGGACCTGCTGATCAACTACAGGAGGGCAGACTCGTCCACTGCAGCCTCCCCGGTCTGAGGGCATTAGAACATGGCTCTTCACAGCTGCACGGTCTAAGAAATCAGCTGCCTTCTGCAAACTTCCTTCCCACCCCCCTCCCTCCCTTGCTTCCAACAGTTCGGAAAACTTCAGTAGGTACATTGTGTTGTGCCAAGAACAGAGTTGAGAGCATCTGAGGTCCTTTCCTCCCTTCACAAGTCTTCATTATTACCAGAACCAGAAGCCATACAGAACAACTCAAGCCTCCTTCAACACTGCCCTGTGTGCTGCTTATTCTAGATGCATCGTCACAGAACTGGGAGAGCATTTCATTCAAGTCAGTTCCACTTTGCTGCACCACTTTTTTTTTTCTTTTTGGCTGATGTATTTTTACAACCCTGGATGAAATGATTGATCCCAGTCATCTCTTGAACATCCATGCAACTTGAGAACCTCTCTTTAATTAAACCTCCTGGATGAGGCCCACACTTCTTTCTAGAGCCAAACACGATTGCAGCAGAGCCCAAGGTTAGCCAGCAGTCAGGCCTGGCGGGTGGGCAGGCTTCCAGGCTGAGAGGGTAGCACCAGGGATGGCAGTAGCAAGCACCGTAGGTGAGAATCAGATCACCTCGGCTCCAGGAGAAAGCCTGGCATCTACCAGACTTGAGACGAGCAGCTTTGTTTGGTCCTAGGAAACCTGCAGAAGTTCCCGGCCCCAAGACTTGGACATGGGGATGCAGGGAAGCCTCTCCTGTGGCACAGAGAGGCATGGCCAGCCTGTCACCTGGGCCTGAGCCTTGGTGGTCATTAGAGTTGCAAGAAGTAAAATGTGATAGGCTTCCATTTTTGTACTGCTTCTGTTGCATCCTATAAGTTTTGGTGTGTTTTGTTTTGTTTCAGGTATTTTTAAAATTTTCCTTTTGATTTCTTATTTGACCTAGTTGTTGTTTGAGAGTGTATTATTTAATTTCCACACATGTGTAAATTCCTGTTTTCTTATTGATTTCTGGTTTCATTTTATAATGGGTTTAGAAAAGATACACGGAATGATTTCAAAAGACCACATAAGAAAAATGTGGTATATGTATGTTCACATAGACATATATATATATGTATACACACATATACACACAGAGTGGAATATTATTAAGTCTCTGAAAATAAATCCTGCTACTGTGGCAACACGGATGAACAAAGAGGATATTTTGCCAAATGAAATAAACCAGACACAGAAGGACAAACATTGCATACTGCATGATCTCACTTGTATGTAGAATGTAGGAAAGCTGGACGTTAGTCTCATTTATACAAGAGGAGTAAGTTCTAGAGATGGAATATATAGCTTGGTGACTCCAGTTAATAATACTGTATTGTATACTTGAAATTTGCTAAAAGAGTGATCATAAATGTTCTCTCTCACACACACACACAAATTAACTACAATGTGATGGTTCTGCTAATAAGCTTGATTGGGTAATCATTTCACAATGAAAGATATAAGCATATAAAAAGTTGTACATCTTAAGTGTAGATCATTTTTATTTGCTGATTATGCCCCAATAAAGCTGGAGTGGGGGAGAGAATTGGAAACCAATTTATACTGCAGTTCTGAAGAACACAAAAGACAAGTTGAACAAAATAGGTAACTGAAGGAACCCAATAGTCAGGAGAAAAGCCTGCATTTCGCTCAGCACTGTAAAAGGAGACAAACTGCTATCCGTACAACAGAAAAAGGAAAAAGGGCACCGTAAAAAAATATCAGAGGTCAAAAATAAATAAATAAATAAATAACACTACTGAAATTGAACAAGGAAACATGGTTTTATTTTTTTTAAATATTTATTTATGTATGCACACAAGCACTGGGGTACAGGCCAGAGTCCAGGGAGGTGAGAGGACCCACCAGAGACAGAGCGGGGAGCCGAACAGGCAGATCGACTGCAACACACTGCTGAGGGGAGCAGCGGGGAGGCAGGAGAGGTCTGCCACGCAGAGAGGTCTCCCTGGCCAGGGGCAGGGATCGAACTCGTGCTGCAGTGGCTGCGGTCTGCTTCCATAGTGCGCTGCTTAGCCCACTGCGCCACCAGGGAGGCCCAGACAAGGAAGCATGGTTTTAAATTTATTTTTTATTTTCTTATTTTTCTGCACGGTAGAAGGACAAGGTTATTAGGGAAAGAAGATAAAGAGAGGCACCTGCATCGCAGAGGGGCATGAGAACTGCTGCTGCTTTGCAAAGGAGGAAGTAAGAAGAAAGCTGGTGGAAGCCTGAAGACAGAAACTGCGTGGAGAAAAACAGGAGCCTCTGCAGAGAGAGCCTCAGGAGACATAACACGTGAATAATAAAAAGCATAGAAGAAAAAAAGGAGGCGGCTAAGCAATAATTTTTAAACGAGAAAGAAAATTTTCCATCATTTGAAGAAAGATGTGGGTTTGAAAAGGCTTTGCTAAGTTCCAGGCACGAAGGATGGAAAACACCAGACATGTAGGCATAGCCTGGGGAGGCCCCTGAATTCCATGATTAAAGGGAAAACTCTTACCAGTTTCCCCCAATGAAGAACAAGTTACATAGGAAGGAGAGAGAGGCAAAGGAAACCACACTTCTCATTTGCCAAGAGAGGAGCGCGTCCGCAGCCGAGGTCCTGTTCACCTACCCAAGCCAGAGAGCGAGGCGCTTCGAGAATTTCCCCGTGTAGGGACATGCCCAAGAAACGGACCTTTTCCGGCCCGCTTATTAGTGGGCTGAGATAAGGGGGCCAGGCCCAGCGGCTGCCCAGAGAGAACCCTCAGCCCTCTGACCAGGCCCTCCCTCCCCCAGCTTTCTGGGAGAAGAGGGGTCACCAGGACCACAAGTTGGCCTCTTGTAGCCCTGAAGGGAACCCCAGATACCATCTGGGGTGTGGGGGCAGTGCCCCCTGAGTCTTCCCTAGAGGGCCAGTGCACCCCTGCCCAAGCCGGGAAGGGGCAGCAGACAAACGCACACCCCGCTGCGTCCTACCCACCAGGCTCTCCCAGGACCCTCAATTTGACACAAGGCCCCCCCACCCCCGCTCATGCCTTTGCTCTCTCCTTACCTCAGGCGCAAACACCCCCGAGCCAGAGGCCCCCTGGAGTTCGTTAGAAGCCCCGAAACTCTACCAGCTCTTCCCTTACTCTTTCTGGCCATCGTCCATTCCGGCCTGCCCGTGGGCCCAGCATGGCTCTGACCACACGCGCTGCCCTTCCCTAGCCCCCTCGCGTCAGCCACTGGTTGGATGAGTGAGCCGGCCGCAGCTTCTAGACTGGGCTCAGGCCAGGAGGAGGGTGGCCAGGGCGGTGGTGCCTCTTCGGCTGCCAGGCAGGGGGGTCTGGCTGCAGAGACAGAGGATGAGAGGAGCAGGAAGCGGCAGGTGGAGCAGCCTCTGCCCACGGGTGCCCTCCGCTTGCACTCCGCCCCCGCCTGAGCTCACGCTCACTAGCCCCCTCCCGGGCCCCTTTCCTGACCATTCCTGGGACTTCCCAGTTCTCAGTAACTCTGTACCCCCCAGACATGGGCCTCAAACAGAGCCAGGGCCCCACCTGCCTGTGCTTCTGCCACTGCGTGGGCAACCAGGGAATTAAGACTGAGTGGGTCTGGGTGAGGTCACATTCTGTCTAGCCAAGCATGAGGTTTCCGTGGCAACAGCCCCCCCCCATGTTGGAAGGTAGCCCTCTCCCCAGGCGGGCGTGGCCTCTGCATCCACCCCTTGCGCGCCTGCCTCCTGTCGCCAGTAACCCGCGTGGCTTCTACTGCGGTGCGGTGAGTGAAGACCTAGAGCAGAGCGAGCCCTTGCCGGGGCCTGTGCCCGCCCCTCCAGAAGGAGCGGCCAGCATGCACCCGCTCTCCCCACCTCCAGGGCCTCTGCTTCAGGTTCGGTCTAGCTGTGGCTGCCCCAGGGCGGGACCCCCGCCCTCTGCAGCTCGCTAGGCCCCCCTCTTCCACCATGTGACCACACACCAGCATCCCCCAGTCTGACATGTTGTCTCCCCTCCACTGCCACCATAGCCCCCAAGTGGTTATATGACCTGTCCGCTCCGGAGTCCACCCAGGGTCCTGCACCCCTGCCCCCACCCGAAGCCCTGCGGCCTGGGCAGCCGGGGCTGGCACAGCAGCTCCATGCTGCTCCTCGCAGTGGCCACCAGGGTAGCCTCTGAGACAAAGTCCAGCCTCTCCCTGGGCCGCATGGCCCCTCTTGCTGGGCTCCTCAGCCTCTCTGAGCCCAGCCCCAGAGCCCTGCAGTCACCTGCTGCTTCCAGTCTTGCTCAGGCTGCAGCCATGGCCTGGGGTTCTCCCCGTTCTTTCGGCCTCAGAAAAAGGGACCCGCAAGCCAGAAATGCAGAGTCATCCTGGGGCCCTCAAAAGCCCCCAAGGCCCCCCTGGTTCTCCTCACCTGTCAGGACACTTTCCACTGCTTCTGTTCTTACCTGCGTCTCCTCTGCTGCTGGGCCCCAGCAGCACCCCAGCCGGCAGTGCTGCCCTGTTGTTTGTGCCCCTCCGGTGCCCATCTAGGACTCCACGTGGGTGGCTGGGAGGACCTGGCGGAGGAGGGTGAGAAGAGGAGGTGCCGAGGTTGAGACGTGTCCTCGGACAATGTGGCAGGGTGTTCCCAGCGTGGAGTGAGGGCCATTACCCTTCTCCCAGCCCACACTCTTCTTCCTTTGTGGCCCTGTGCCTCCCGCAGTCCTTGACTATATAAGTATTGCTCCTCTCTGCTCGTAGCCCTGTGTTCTTGTCTTGGGTGGGGTCCCCCAGAAGCACAGCAGGAGACGGGGATTCAGGAACATGCCATTTATTAAAGGAGGACTCCTAGGAGAAATGCATATAGAGGAGGGAAGCAGGAGAGTGAAGAGGCAGAGTATGGAGAATGGGCTCTCAGAGTATGGGCTCTCAGGTGGAATTCAGACACAGCTGGATCAAGGGGCCTGGAACACAAACCACTGCTGAGCTGTAAGGCAAGGGGACAGTTTCTCTGCATCCACCAGTCGCTGGTGGGGAGAGATTGTAACTTCCTAGGTCAGGTGGCTCTCAGCTGCCAACATCCATTCTCAGGAGGGACGGCGACAGGCACTGGCAGCAGGCGGTGGGCGGGTGTACTGGCTGGAGGGCCAGTGGCAGGTTCTGAATGAATAAGCAGTGTACGGATTCCCCTGGGCACTGGCCTTCCCCCAGCCCAGAGCTGTGCTGCTGCCTTTCTGGAAGTTGCTGCCCATGGCCCTGTGGGGTGCAGTTGCCATTTCAGCGGGTCCTTCCCTTGGGACAGACACTGGACGTGCCCAAAGTGAGGATGGGAGCTTTAGCCAATGTCCTCATTTTTTCCTCCTAGTAACCACTTTACAGATGGGAGGAGAGAGTCCCAGAGGGGTGAAGTGACTCCACGAAGGTCATGCAGTTTGTGAGCAGAAGAGCTGAGCTCACACTGGGTCTGACGCCTCCCTTCTGGTCCCTTCCCCACCTTGGCGCTAAGCCCTCACGTCCATCATAAGACCGGTGAGTCCAGGGTTGTGTGTGTCTCTCTCTCCCCCATAGCAGGGCTCAGCTAACTCGGGGTCCCCAAGGACCCCCTCTAGCATTTCCAACAGTTGGGATGCCCTGTGCTTATAGTTTTGCATGTTATTTGCATAACGGTTGCATCTGTTTTGCATGTGTTCATGCTGAAGGCCCATCAGTGGTGCGCAGTTTTTAAGTGGCTTCTAAGCAACACTCACTCAAGCTCACCAGGCTTTTCAGAGTCCAGTTGCCATGATTTCTGGACTCTCCCAGGCCCTCACCTTGAGCCTGTATATCCACCCACCCCAGGGTCCTGGAAAAGCCTCGCTTGTGCCCAGCAGTAGGGGCTACTCCCCACCCCCGCAAATGCATGCGGACTTGACAGTAACCTTTCTTGATGGTGTGGGAATAACCACAATGCCTAAGCGGCATGGAGCACACTGATGTCTGTGTTTTGGGGAGAGCAAGACCCAGCAAAGAGCCTTGTAACACAGGACGCCCACGCAGTGAGCCCACGGGGCAGAGCAGTGGAGCTGGGCGCGCAGGGAAGGAAGGGGCCTGGGTGGAGAGTCGGCAGCCTGTATTCCCGGAGCTGGTGCCTCTGTCAGCCTGAGGTGGGGGGGGGAAGGCTGTGCTTCTCTGGGTGACAGGGAGGGAAGGGCTCGTGCCAGAGAGCTGGCAGTTCCAGTGCATTCTATTTCTGTCTCTTCTAGGGGAAATGCATTTCATAAAACTCTGTGTGGCTCTCAATGATCTCATGTGTGGGCCCTCGATAAAAAGGGGAAGACGCGTGCTGGGTGGGTTAGAAGGAGCTGGAGAGGAAAGGGAACCTCCTGGGATGCTGAGAGATGCAAGGGGCAGGGAAGGGCTCTCCCTGCAGGCAGGCAGGGGGCCAGGCCCCAGGGCTAGGCTGCAGCCCTACCCCAGGCAAGCCAGACTCTGCAGGCTCCCAGATCCATCCCTTCCTCTTCCCTGTCCCACAGCCAGTTCCTCCCTTCTACCCCGAGGCCCATGAGGAAGGAAGGATGCTCCCGTGCCTGCTCCCTACTTTCAGCTCCTCCCACTGTGCTATTCACTGATGGGCCCTGAGCACAAGACTTTTCATGTATGCCTTTCAGGGTTATCTTGTCCTGACAGCAGCTTCCACGCCTCCCGACGGAGGTGACAGCCTGTCGCCGGGAAAAGTGAAGGTTGTCTGGAAGTGCTGTCTGGACATGGCCGCGTACGCCCTTGGAGCAGAAAGCCTGACCTCACATGGCCCCTCAGCCCGCTGCCATCCAGAGGTGCAAGCTCCCTTCTGAGTAGGGGGGGACAAGACTGTCTTGTCTGCCTCCTTCCCCTACCCCGGCCTCTCTGGATTTCCTGTCTGGCAGATGCAAAGTGGCCTCATCTTCTGCGGGGGATACCCCCGCCTCTGGCTGGATCCAGCCAAGACCCTGAGCCTCTCCCCTACACATGTCCTCCATCCCCTACCCCCGCACCTGGTCCCAGTGCTGGCCCCTGAAGCTGTTCCAGTAAAGACAGAGAACGGTGTTTGATGCCGAGCACCTGGGATGGGGAAGCCAGGCTCAGCTGTCCTCTCAGCCCCTGTTATGTGGATGTTCCAAGTGCAAACAGGGCCCGGGCTCCTCTCTGGGAGATGTGGGCCCACATCTGGGGCTGGGGAAGGGAGAGAAAGGAAGGGGTGGGAGCCTTTGGAACAGGATCACAGCTTCTGGGGTGGGGGCGGGCGGGCCTCTCCAGAGCGCTGCTGCCCAGCAGTCAGACTGGGCGGAGGGTGAGGCGCAGGGCAGCTCTGCCAGCTCCCCTAGATGCCTCTTGCTTTCAGAGAAGCAGACACGCAGCGGCTCCAAGCTCGTGAGCGTGTTCCATCAGTAGGCGCTGTGGGCCTGGCCCCCAGCAAAATGGCTCGGAACCGTCATCTGTTAGAGGCTGGAGTGCAGAACTGCAGCTTGGGGATGTGCGCTGGGGATGAAGCGGTCTTGGACGGGCATAGCTGGGCTGCCAGGTCCGAAAGCCCCCAGAGCCAGCCCACGAGGTGCACTAGTGGAAGCAGAAGGGAAGCCCCTTGGTGCCCGCAGTCCCCCGCACTCCCACTGTTCTGCTCTAGTCATTCCTCTGGCTCAGCTGGCAGTCTGAGACCCCCCTGGGCTGACCGCCAGTGTTCCTCCGGACCCTGCACTCGGAAGTACTCCTCTCCCTGCCCTGTAACAGGTGCAACAGTGGTCCCCCAGAATCCAGGTCCACCGGGAAGCTCAGGATGTGGCCTGATTTGGAAATTGGGTTACTCCAGATGTGATGACTTCAGAAGGTCAGGTGGATTAGACTGGACCCTAAATTCAGTAGCTTGGTCCTTGTAAGATGAGGAAAGAGGAAAAGGCCATGTAGAGACAGCAGATGGGAAAAGACACCAGAAGTCGAGGAAAGCCCACGCTCCCACAGCCAGCCATGGCAGAGGCTGCATTCTTTCCCAGGGCCTCTGGATGGGCAGGGGCCCTGCTAATGGCCCAGAGCTAGACCTCTAGCCTCCAGGATGGGGCAGGTCACATCTCTGTGTTCTCAGTCACCAGGTCCGAGCTGATTTGTTTCAGCAACTCCTCCCCCGCCCCACCCCTGGAAGCTGGGCCCCCAGCAGCACCCGTGTTTCAATTCCAAAGTCCAGGGGAGAATGGTTGGCCTCCCCGGTCAGGTGCCTGCACCCCCCACCCTGCCCAAGCACAAGCCACTCTGGCTGCGAGGGGTGGGGCACAGGTGGCTTCAGACTGCCCCATCCAGCACCCTTGGGAGCATCGCATTACCCAAAGAGCGTGGATTCACTTTTCAAAGCCTGGGGGTCGGAGTCTCTCCAGGGGTGCCTCAGAGTGTGCGCTTCTGCACACCCACCCGCTGCCGGGGTGAGGAAGGCTCGGCCCCCCTTGGTGGACGGCACAGGACATGGGACGACACAGAGCAGGGGCTTGGGTGACGGGAGCAGGATTCAAAGGCTCTTTCAGGTTAGAAAGCAAAACCAGGTCCAGTTGAATAGAGAAGACAGCAGAGGCCAGCTGGAGGCTGCAAGAGTCAGTTTCACAAAGGAACAGCGGCCACCCTACCTGGTCACCAGCGCCTCAAGAGAAAGACCGATTTTCTCGGGGCAGACACTCACTGAGGGGCAGTGCCGGCAGGCCCGCGCCCAGGGTCGGCTGCGCAGAGAGGCAGGGCACCCTGGTTGGGTTGCTCAGGTGCTGTGTGTCTCCACCAGGGAACCAGAGGCCTGCCTGGCCCCCCAACCGCTGCAGAAGGTCGGACACTCAGCCTGGAGTGGGCGGTTTTCCCTGGGCACCTGGGGACGAGCCGGCAGAGCGAGCTGACCGGCAGGGCTGGCTGGAGTCTGCTCCAGGGAGGCGGCTGGAGAGGTGCTGCTGTGCACCCCAAAACACGGCCCTTGGCCACCTCGCTCCCGAGCTCTGGGTCAGGGTCGGTGTGACCGCTGGTGGCGACGCTGCTGGGGAACCCCGCGGCCCCGCAGTCCCAGCCGCCCGGCTTCCCTGCTCGTCGGTGCACGCGCTGCCAGCGGCACCTGGGTGTGTTTGGGGCTCCGGGGTGCGCCGGCTGCGCCCCCGCCGTCCGGAGCAGCTCCCTCCCTGCTCCCCGGCCCGCCGGCGGCCCCGCGGGCGCCGGCCGGAGCTGGGGAGGGGGCTGGCGGCGGGAGGCCGGCGCGGGAGGGCGGCGCGGCCCCCGGTTATGCTAATGCGCCAGGGCCCGCCCCCGCCTCCCCTCCGCGGCCCCACGGCGAGCAGCGCCGGCCACTCGGCGGGAGCAGCCGCTGCGGAGCGCCAGGCGGCGGCGGGCGAGCTGGGGGCCGCGGCCGGCGGGGCGCGGTGGGCGAGCGGCGGCCGGGCGGCCGCAGACGCCAGCGGGAGGTGGCGCGCGGGGCCGGGCGCGGGGGCCGCCATGGGCCGCCGCCTGCCGGTCTGGCTGTGCGCCGTCGCGGCGCTGCTCTCGGGGGCGCAGGCCCGGGGTACCCCTCTCCTCGCGCGGCCCGCGCCGCCCGCCGCCCGCCACGGCCTCTACACGACGGGATGGCGCCCGCGGCTGCGCCCGGGGCCGCACAAGTAAGCGCGCGAGCCGCGGGCCGAGGGAGGGACGCCGCGGGGCGCCGCTCCCACCTGCCCGAGCGCGGGGGCGTCGAGGCGCCGGCAGCGAGGCCGCGGCGCGGAGGGGGCGGCGCCCGGGCCGAGCCCCTGCCAGGCCGGAGGCGCGGGGCTGGCGACGCGGAGTGGGCCGAGGGGCCTGGCGCGGCGGCGGGGGCCTGGCAGTGCCCGCGGAAACCTTTCCAGCGCAGTAACTTTTTCCAGCTGCGCTGTGAGCACGCTCCGGCGCCGCGGACCAGGTGGAGGGAGAGGAGGAGGGAGAGGAGGAGGGCGAGGAGGCGGGCAGCTGGCTCCGCAGGCAGCGCGCGGGCGCCCTCGCTCCTGGGCCGCCTGGGCCCCACACCTCTCCCCTGCCCCACCTAGCCAGGTAAGAGGTGGAGTCCAGTGCCCCGTGACCCGCCCCCTCTGGCGGTCAGCCTGGCCCCAGCCAACCCCTGGGAGCCCCAACTTCTGGGCTGCAGAGCCGGTAGGATTCCTGGGTCCTGGCCAGTGCTGCGGCTCTGGGGCCAGCGGTGGTCTAGCCTCAGCTGCTGGGCTCTAGTGGACAGGGCTGGCTCACTGGCCTCTCAGGTGAGCTGAGGTTTGGCGTGGGTGCTAGCTGAACGTGAACTCTCCGAATTTGAGAGGTGCTATAGGAGGAGAGGCTCGCTCACCCCTCGTGGCTCACCCTGGAACTAGGGCACATCAGCGCAGACTTCCTGGTGGAGGTGATACAAGAAGTGTGTGCGTGACGAACCACAGTGGAGGCAGGGGCCAGAAAACTGCGCGGTGGGATGCATTTCCCCCAGGAATCCACTAGGGTAGGAAGGGAGAAGTGTGGGTCTTTGAGAGGGCACCTGGGTGCGCCTCTCCTGCTGGCAGGGAGGCAGAGGAGAGCCACAGGTAGGGCTCCTGGCGCGGTACAAGACTTAGCCCAGTGGCCAGTCCGCTTGGGAAACAAATCGGAGGGACCAGCAGTAGGGCTGCCTGGGACTGGGCTACCAGGAGCCAAAAGAAGGGACAGGAGAGAGGGGGGGACCTGGCCCCCTCCCGAGGTCCACATGCAGGAGACGGAGTGGAAGCCTGGCTGGGCCGCCTGGCCCAGGCTGGCGCTCTGAGCATGCCATGCTGGTCTCCTTGCAGGGCCCTCTGCGCCTACGTGGTGCACAGGAACGTGAGCTGCGTCCTACAGGAGGGAGCCGAGAGCTATGTGAAGGCGGAGTACCGGCCATGTGGGTGGGGGCCCAAGTGCCCTGCGACAGTCACGTGAGTCCTCCCCCACCCCAGCCCGGAAGGCCGCCTTCAGCTGTGAGCGCTCCAAGTCCAGAGGGGCTGAAACCCCCTGGACTCCCAGCAGCCCACCCAGCCCCCGCACAGCCAAATGGGGGCCAGGGAAGAGCAGTGGCAGGCTTAGGTTAGGGCCCAGGAGCTGCGAGGGGCCAGAGGAGGGTTGCTAGAGGAGCGGGACCATGAAGCAAGGAAGAAACAGCAGAGATGAAACTTTGGGGTGGGGGGTGGCTGGGAAGCAGGATGGACAGGAGGGAGAGAGGGGCCCTGGGCAGACCCAGCGAGGGCTGTAGTAAGCAGTGGAAGGCAGGCCAGGGTGAGGGGATGGACGCCAGGTTGCTGGGGCTTAGGCCAGACAGAAGGGACTGTGTAGGGACCTGTGGTATTGCACACAGGTGTGACGCACACAGGTGTGACACACACAGGTGTGACGCACAGGCCTGCACTTGGACAGGTTCAAATGCGTGTCTGAAAACAAACCCGTTGGCTCCAGTGTGTCAGTGGGTGAACAGGTACACAGCTGAACAGGTGGCCCTAGAGTGGAATTTTTGATGACACTGAGCTAAGGGGGCCCAACTGGTCTTGAGATGTTTGGGCTAAGTCCTTGCTGGCTTTCTCCCCAAGTAGGATGGGTGGGGTTCCCACCTGCACCTTCCCCTAGCAAGTGTCAACTCCAGGGAGGCCCGCCGCTCCCCCACTGCTCTCTCCCTCAACACGTGGGGCGGTGTGGAGACGGAGAAACAAGACCTTTCACAAGTGTCCAAGCGAGCCCTGAAAAGCAACCTGAAAAGCAGGTCGCTTGCCAGCAGGCAGGAGCCTCGGCTACAGGGCCTGCCCTCTCCCCACCCCGGTCCAGGTACCGCATGGTGCTCAGACCCAGATACAAGGTTGGCTACAAGACAGTGACAGATCTCGCCTGGCGCTGCTGCCCGGGCCTCTCTGGAGAAGGCTGCCCCGAGCACCTCACGGACCATGGGGCCACCCCACCCCAGCTGGAGCCTGAGCCCCCAATCCCTTCAGGACAGCTGGACCCGGGCCCCGGGCCCGCCCCTTCTGGCAGAGTGGTCCCCAGCCCCCACGGTGAGTCTGCCCACGGAGGCCCTTCCATGGGGACCAGGGTTCTCGGGCGAAGGAAGAGGCTCATCCAGTCCGGCTGAGCTCTGGCGGAGCTGGGGAGGAGGCGTGTCAAGCTGGGCGTGAGGGCGAGCCCCAGGAGCCACTCCCAAAGCTCAGGGAGCTACGCCCAGCAAGAAGGGCAGAAGAGAGCAGGAAACCTCCCGGCTGGCCTGGCGTCAGGACAAGCGGTGGGGCCGGGCCAGTCACACCCGGTGTCTCTTCTTTCCCAGGAAGGAAAGGCCCAGGGCTGATAGGAGAGCGGCTGGAACGCCTGGAGGGAGACGTCCAGCGCCTGGCACAAGCATATGGCACCCTCAGCAGCCTGGTGGCCAGCCGGGAGGGTCCCAACAGGATGACTGGCAGCCCCAGGGCTCCTGCCGCCCCTGTAGGCTTTGGGGTCATCCCGGAGGGGTTTGTGCACCCCGGAGACAGGGCTGGAGGGCTGCTCACGCCTCCCCTGGACGAGCTCCTGAGCAAAGTGGCAGAGGTGAGCAACACACTGCAGACCAAGGCGCAGCTGCTGAACGAGGTGCACGGGCTGGCCATGGCCCACGAGGCCCACCTGCAGCGCCTGCGGGAGGCGCCCCCCTCTCCGCTCACCTCCCTGGTCCTGCTAGACGACTATGTGGACCGGCGGCTGCACAGACTCTGGGGGAGCCTCCTGGATGACTTCGAGCAGAAGCTGCAAGACGTGCAGAGCGCGTGTGACCTGCGAGTGCAGGAGGTGCGGCAGCAGTGTGAGGAGGGCCAGGCGGCCAGCCGGAGGCTGCACCAGAGCCTGGACGGCCGGGAGCTGGCCCTGCGCCGGGAGCTCTCCCAGCTGGGCACCCAGGTGCAGGGCCTGAGTGTGGCTGGCGGGGGCAGCTGCTGCAGCCAGGTGGCCTTGATCGGGGCCCGTGTGGGCAGCCTGGAAAGGAACCTACAGGCCGTCGCAGAAGCGCAGAGGGGACACAGTCCCCCCGCCAGAGAGGAGCTCACCCACCTCTCGGCCGCCATGCTGGAAGGGGGTGTGGACGGACTGCTCGAGGGCCTGGCGACCCTCAATGGGACGGAGCATGGGGGGAGGGGCTGCTGTCGGGGCGTGGAGGAGGGGGGGTGGGGCGTGGGCGGCTTCAGAACTTCGTTGGAAGAGCGCGTGCAGAGTCTGGAGGAGCGCGTGGGGACGCTGGCCAGGGAGCTGGACCTCGGCGGCGCGCCCCCGGGCGGGGCAGCCCAGCCCCTGGTGCAGACCGAGCTGGCCATCCTGGAACGGCGGCTGGTTTCCCTGGAGAGCTCGTGCACTCCCAGCACCACCTCCGCCATCCTGGACAACCTCATGGCAGAGGTGAAGGCCTGGCAGAGCCGGAGCGAGGCGCTCTTACGCCAGGTGGCCAGCCACGCCAGCCTGCTCCGGCAGCTGAACGGCACCGTGGCCGAGGTCCAGGGGCAGCTGGCGGAAGCGACGGGCAGCGCGCTCCGCGGCGAGATCACCCTGCTCAAGGTCAACCTGAACTCGGTGAGCAGGTCCCTCACGGGCCTGCGTGACTCCGTCAGCCAGTACTCCGATGCCTTCCTGGCCGCCAACGCTTCCCTGGACGAGCGGGAGCGCAAGGTGGAGGCTGAGGTCCACGCCGTCCAGGAGCAGGTCAGCAGCCAGGGCTCACGGCTGCGGGCTGGCACCAGGCAGGTCCTGAGCCTGCGGGGGCAGCTCGAGCAGCTCAAGGCCGGCGTGGCCGACGTGGCTGGCGGCCTGAGCCGCTGCCAGGACACAGCCCGAGGACTCCAGCAGGCGGTGGGCCACTTCGACCAGCGGGTGGCGCAGGTGGAGGGTGTGTGCAGGCGGCTGGGCCTGCCGGCCGAGGGCCTGGACAGTTTGCCCGCGGCGCCACTCGCGCCCAGGCCCAGCCTGTGGGGCCACGTGGACCAGCTGAACCGCACGCTGGCCCAGCACGCACAGGACATCGCCCGGCTCCGGGACGACCTGCTGCAGTGCCGGGCCCAGCTGGCTGACCAGGCGCGGCCGGCACAGGGCCACTAGGTGGGCCAGACAGGACCTGGTCCTCAGGGCCTGCCAACCCTGGGGCCCTCAGCCCAGAGCCCAGGCCCTGCCTCCAGCCTCCTCTGGCCAGCACGGGTGCCAGCTCAGGGCCACTGAAGGGAGAGTCTTGGCCCAGCTCCGCGTGAGTGGCCCAGCCACTGAAACCCGCACTCGGTGCTCTATCAACGGACGTTTCTGGGCACGTCAGGCCAGAGACGTCAGCCTGAAGGCAGAGTGGACGTGGCCCCACAGCCCGGCTGCAGGTGACTCCAGCAGACACCTGCACAGAGACCTGCAGGTCCAGTGACGGGCTCCGCCCCCACCCACTCCCCAGCCCCAAGAGGCTTGGGCTTCTGCCCGGCCACCTGGGTTAGGTTTCTGCAGGCAAGGGGCGCCCCTGGCATGTCCTCACTCTAGGCAGCTGCACGGATGTACCTCCTGAACCAGGGACCAGAGGCGCCCACTGCCTCGCTCGCCCGCAGGGTGGAACAGAGGCACAGACTCGGCCCAGAGCGCTCTTCATTCTTTTTGACTCCCCCCAAGGTGACAGCGTGGGCGGCAGCAGCACCCCAGGGGAAGGGCCTGGGGCCAGGGGAGACCCACCTGAGCCATCTCCCCCCCAAGGTTTCAGGGCGCTGGGGCAGGCACGTGGTCTTCCCATGTCCATTTTGGGGAGCCTCCCCTGGGCTAGGGCCTCTGTCCAGAGTGGCTCTCGTGTATGGGCTGCACGAGGCCGGACCTTGGCAGGAGACGGCAGGGGAAGGGTGCCGGCCTCGTTCCCAGCTCCCCGCAAAGCCCCTGGGAAACTTGGGTACGGCATCACCCGGGATCGGCCTGGACACCCCTGTGCAGGCCGGGACCCAGCTCTGCCGAGGGCTGGGCCTTAGCTTCCCCCACAGCAGCGTGTGGGTCCCCATGGTCCTGCCTCCCGGCTGCTTAAAATTTGGTTTTCTGCCCTCTGCTGTGGTGCTGCGGGGGGAGGGCAGCCGGGGATTAAAGCTCTTCACTCATCTGAGGCCATTTTCTTCACCAAGGACAGGAGGGGGGCCGGGGAGGGGCTCAGCCCCTAGGCTGCCCACCGGTGCTGGGGCAAAGCCTACGCAGTGGGGCGAAGCTGGGGAGGGTGCGGGCAGGCCCGCTGTCCTCGCAGGCTTTGGGCTGCATCTCCAGGGGAGTGCGGAGGAGCAAGGCCAGTGGGTGGGACAGGCGACGGCCGTGGGGAGTCCTGCTCCCTTGGCCCTTGCCCGGCTTGGAACCCCCTATGTCAGAGGGGCTCTGGAGGACTGGGGCTGGGGGGTGCGGCCTGCACTGAGATGCCAGGCACCCCCAAAAGAGAGCCATGATTCTGGCTCAAGAGCTGCAGGCAGCAGCCAGGGCTGTGTTAGGGCCTGACTTTAGAGGCTGTGGTCAGACCCCCAGGAGGGGGCGGGGGGACTTTGTGTTCCCCAGATGCTGCTCCAGCCCTCCCCTGTGCGAACAGGCCTTGCGCCTCGGTGGGGCGCCGTGTCTCAGAGTTGAGCTGAGGTCCCAGGACGACAGGGACAGAGGGGTCAAGGGCAGGGCAAACCCTGCAAAGGCTCAGGGGACATCATTTAATGGCCTCAGGCCAAGGCCAGGCCGGGGCCTGCAGCAGCCGCCCCACCCCTGCAGCTCACCGAGGCAGGATGGTTGCAGGGAGGTGAGGGGCCGCCAACAGGCCCACAGCCCCTGCTACCCTTTGGGGTTGGGTTTGTGGCTTCTACCCCCTATACTCAGCCACTTCTGGGCCAGGTCAGGGGGGAGGGGCAGGCAGGGCCGGCTCAGGTCAGCGTGTCAAAGTCCACCGTGGCCAGCGGCTCCCGCCAGTAGCGGAAGCTGCTGTACTCAGGGCTGGCCAGGTCGGTGCTGGGGCCGCGGGCCGCTGGTGGGAAGAGGAGCTCCACCACCTCGCCGAGCCGCTCGTACCTGCGGGCAGAGCGGGCTGGGTGAGCCACAGCCGCCTCCAGGCCACAGCCTCCTCCCACCAGGAGACCCTGCATCCTGGGGGGCCCGAGCAAGGGAGGGGTTCCCATGTGGGTAGGCGGGGCATGGGCAGGCGTGGCCTCACGTGGACTTGTGGTTCTTCATGAGCTCCTGGATTAGCTCTCCCCGGGGATTGACGGTGAAGATGCGAGACTTGGGCAGGCCCACCTGCCGGTAGGCGATGACATCCTGAGGGCACATGGAGGGGGTCGGTGACACGTGCTGGGAGGAGGGCCGCAGTGAGGCAGACCCGGGAGGGGCACACTCACGTTGGGCCTGTTGCCAAAGGCAGCGTAGAAGGGCTGGCCGTGGGGCAGAAACAGCCGCTGGATGTCGCTTAGGCAGGCGATCTTGAACACCTCTGGTTTCTTCTCAATCACCTCCCTGGGGCAGCCGGGAACGGGGTGAGAGGCAGGGGGATGGCAGGGTCAGGTGTCTGTCCCAGCCTGCAGCTGGCCTGGTCTGGCCACGGCGCTTGCACCCCCACCACCCCCCTCCCAGGGCTCGCCTTGTCTATGGCTGGTTACCTGTGCAGGGCAGAGAAGAGGCTGCTGGGAGACAACAGGATGGGGCCCTTGGGGAGGCCACAGCCCCGCTCGCTCACCCACTGCAGGTACCCCTTGGTGAGGTCAGCCATGCCGATGGCCCGAGCCGAGCAGTACAGGAACTTGTACCCATTTCTGCAGAGAGGAGCAGAGACGCTGATCAGCCATGCCCCATTCTGCCCTGTGGGCTTCAGCCAGCTCTGCCCAGCCCTGACCTTGGCCTTCAGACCCAGAAGCCTTTGCAGGGAGGAGGCTGGGGAGGACAGCTGGGCCAGGCCTGAGAGTGGCGGCCTCAGCAGCTGTCCCAGAGACGGATGAGGGCGCTGTCCATCTACAGGTTCCCCAATAGCATGAAGGTCAGTTAGAGCCAGACTGAGATGTCTGTCAGAGAGGTAAGGCCCGGCAGTGGGCCGCGGTGCTCCAGGACCGGCCCGGCCCTTCCTTCGGGGCCCCGCAAGTGCCCAAGCCTGACTTCCCAGGGCAGGGCCGAGACAACCTCCCAGCCCTCCCCGGGCCCCGGCCAGCCTGCCCAGACACTCACAGGTGAATTTTGTGGTAGAGGCTGGTGATTCCCTGGTGCGTCCAGTCCTTCCCCAGCTGGGGCAGAATGTGGCCCAGGGCATCCGACCTAGAGCCACAGCAAGGGTCACCCCCAGGCAGCCCCGGCCCAGGATGGCCCACCGGGGTGGCAGGGGAGGGAGGTGCGTCTTCGGGTCCCCCTGCCGGGTCCCCCCAGGGCTCACTTGGTGATGGTGCCGTCGATGTCTGAGATGACCACCTTGTCGTCCCACTTCCACAGGTAGATTGTGGCCTTGCAGCGGCAGGTGCCCTGGTACTGGGTGGTCACGCTGAAGACCACGTCGTTGGCACCTTCTTGCAGGTTCAGGCGCCGCTGGGAGCCAGGTAAAGGGGGGCTGTGACCCGCCATAGCCAGTGCTGTCCATCCAACCCCTTCCAAGATGTGGCCCACAGGCCTCTCTTTCTCTGCTTCCTCCCAGCTCAAGGGCCTTCCTCCCTGGGTTTGCCAGACAACCGCGTGCACATGTCCATGTGGGCGGGGGTGGCCTTGAGGACAGGAAGCGGTGCCGGGGGGCCACGAGCCCGCCCCTCGTGCTCCTTGGGGACAGAGCTCACAGACCAGGCCGAGCCTGGGCCCCTGCCCAAGGCCCTCAGGTCAGCCCCAAGGCTGTAGTTGCCGGGGGCAGGGAGAAACCCCACTTGGCTGATGGGGTCCTGCTGGGATCTATACAGACAGCCCCCTCCAGGCCCCGGGGCACCTGTGCCATCTCCTGGAGAGGGACCTAGCCCTGTCCTTGTCCCGCAGAGGGCTGGCCTAAGCCATGGCCGGTGACCAAGGCTCCCGGCCCCTGGCCCTCCGAGGTGGGTGTGAGCCCCTGGCACCACCCAGGAGCCAGCTGCTCTGCGCCGGGCCGGCCCGGGCCTCGGGGCACCTCTGTGACCACAGAGCCACTCTCAGGAAGGACACACTGGGCCTCAGTCCTGAGCCCAGGGCCTGGGGCTGCCGGAACCTGAGGGACTGCGATCCGTGTTTAGTCCCTTCGCGTGGCCTCCAAGCGCAGACCCAGAGCCAGCCAGCCGGTGGCAGGCAGTTACGTCCAGTGGTGCAGGGCGCTCTTCCCCTGAGGGCAGCCGGGGGCTGGCAGGTGAGACGCAAGCCACCTCCCCGGAGGTGCCGGAGCAGAGGCTGCTGGGTGAGCCTTGGTGCATGTGTCCTGGCCGGGCCTCGGGGTGCGGGCAGGGTGCTCTCTCTCCTGCTGCCCCACCTGCTCCCCAAGACGTGCTATGACTTGGCCGCACACGGGCGCACTTACGATCTGGTCTGAGGAGAGGCGGAGGGCCTTCTTGTAAGTCGGAGTGCAGGCCAGAGAGGAGGGGCGCGGGGAGGGGGCCTCGAGGATCACAGGGCTGTCCGGGGCACCGTCCTCGCTGCTCAGGATGTCGGTCTTCTCCCTGTGGGCGTCTCGCTCTCAGGCCACCTCCCCCAGCTGAAGGCCCTTCACCCCAGCAGACGCCCCATCCTCAGCCAGGAGCCCTCAGGGACGCCCCCCTCGGTGCCCCGTCTGGGTGGAGGCCGACGGGCAGGTACAGGCCGGACGCACACCCGGGAGCGACAGCCCAGAAGCATGGAGTGGGCGTCGGGACGCTGGCACCGGCCTGGGTTCTCCCCAAGCCCGCCTGCTGCGGCTGCTCAGCAGTCCCTGACCTCCGCCACCCGACCCTCGGGCCTTGCGGGTCACTGCGGGCCCGAAACAGTTCGCAAGGTCAGCTGGCCCCCGTGGCGGGGAGCCCAGTCCTCAGTGTGGTGGCCTGGCCTGGGCAAGGACTCGGGACACCCGCCCACTCTGCCGCCTCCCACAGCGGGGACCCTGCAGTCTTTCCAGGCCCCCCTCGGCTCTCCCTCCTGCAAAGGGGGACGATTCTCAGGAAAGAGCAGAGGTGACTGGGAAATGACAACACAGCTGTGGCGGGGTGCTGGCTGCACGTCTGCCCACCCTCACCCCGCCCACCCTGCTCCCCAGTCTTCCCGGGGCCCCAGTCTACTCACCCCCACTGCTCCTGGGCTGTGCTCTTCTCCCTCTGGGCACCGCGCTGTGGGAGAGCATCCACCAGTGAGCCCCGCTTCCTGCCTGCCCCATCCCCAACCTGTGCCTGTGCCTGTGGCCGTGACCACCCACCTCCTCCGCTGAGAAGTCCCTGCGTCGCCAAGAAAACCACCACCGCCCACTCTTCCGGGGCATCTTCTCCTTTTCCAGCTTGTCCACGGTGCTCTGTGGGCAGATGAAGACCACAGCATTTCCCCCCAACATCACACAGACCCACCTTACTTTGTCCTTGTATCCAGAATCTGGGGCTCATCGGAGAGCCAGGTGTGGTCTGGGGGCTGGGGAAGCATACCCATGTCTATCCCGGGACCTGAGCAGTGCTTTATGGGGACCAGCACAGGAGACCAAGGGATAGTCCCATCCACCCTCACTCAACCCCAGCCCCTACCCCCTAGCTCGAGCTTAGCCTCAGCCTGGCCTCAAGTCTTGTGTATCAGTCTCCGTACTAGAGTAGCTAAAGGCAGTGCTTTGGGAGTTCTACAAGGTCTAGTGCTCCCTGCATGATGTCACCAAGTGGCGGCAGGAAGGACAACCTATGGGTAGTTCTCCTTTCAACCTCCAAGTCCATGGTCAGTGATTCTCTCCCGCGTGCAGCCTCCCTCTCTGTATGCTAAAGCCACTATCTCCTGGGAGTTACATGACCTTGTGCAAACGCAGATTAGATTTATCTTAGCTAACCCCAGGGAGAGCTCAGACGAAGGCTCACCTGGGAGCCACATCTGTTTCCTACAGATACAGAATGAAGAACCCAAGTCAAGAGGACGTGGACTGGGGGCTATGTCAACTGGGCGACCGCTTGGGCTGGGAACAGGTTGTGGGAGTCTCCCAGGGGCCTCCAGGGGCGGGTCTGTCTGTGTAGGCAAGGAGAACCAAGCAGGGAGTAGCCTTCTTCCTTCCCATGGGCACTGGGTCCAGAGCTGAGCGTCATCAAAGGGAGGCACCAGCCATCAGCATCTGGTTAAGGATGTTCTTTGGGGAGCCTGAGCCCAGAACAATGGGCCAGGGCGCAGCAGCACATGGGCGGCTCCCAGAAGTAGAGGAGCAGATGCAAATCAGTACGGGTGGCGGTGGCGCCTTGTGGAAGGGGATCAAGAGGCTGGTTCCTTTCTTCCTCTGAGCATCTGTAGCTTCTGTGCCCTGCCCCTCAGCTGCTTCAAGTTCCTGCTCCTGCAGATACTGCCCACCGGCGCTTGCTCTGCACCCCTGTAGGCTCTCAGAGCACCCAGGCCTCTCCTTTCTGATACAGCGGAATTTTTATTTTCACTTGGCTGACGCTTTGGTAGACTATCTTCCTTGGAGACAGAACTATTCCCAGTCTACGCCCAGCACACAGTAGGTATTCAACAGATGAGGGCTGATAAAGCCAGTGAACTCCCCTAGCCTAGCCTGGAGGGGTTATGAGGATCAGGTGAGACGAGGAGCCCCATCTTCTAGAACCCACACCTCCTACTGAAGGCGTGTCCCTGTGGGAAGTGTCTTTTTCCAGTTTGGCCTGAGCTGCTCCAAAGTCCAAATGCAACACAATCCAGCCGTGTTAGGAAAGCAGGGAGGGGTTCGGCTCGTCTAGCAAGGGACAGGACTTTAGGGGGGCTCAGTGTCCTCTCCCAGAGTGAGTCTGGTAGCCGGTCAGCCCCTTGCCCATCTCTGCCCACCTCCCACTTCCAGCTGAGACCCTGTCCTGAGGCGCTGACAGGTTCCCCACGAGCTCCACTGGTGCGCTCCCCCTTACCTTGGGCAGGCTTTTCTGGAAGGCTTGCAGGGAGAGGATCATGGGGGCAGCTACAGCCCAGTTATAGTGCCTGCGGAGACACAGCAGGGTGTTGCGGGCAGCGGTCACCGCAGGGGCGGGCGGGCGGGCTGATCGGGTGCTGCAGCCCAGCCCAGTACTCACTTCTCGTTGACTTTGACCACCAGGTGCGGGTCGTCCAGCAGGCCAGGGTTTTTGGTGAGATCCTGGTAGGAGACGATGTGCTGGTTGAACTTCTCTGGGCACAGAGGCAGAGAGAGGGGAGGTTGGCACGTGACCCGCCGCCCAGCACCTCCTGGCTCCCTGCACTCTTCCCTCCAGCTTCCTGAAGGTCCATCTGACCTAGCGGGGCTCCACCCACCCCGCTTTGCACCCCTGCCCCACCCCAGGCACTGGCGATCAAGGACCCGCAGGTAAGTCACGGCGCAGGTCAATGTGTGCTCCACGGGGCCGGCCGCCCAGCCCGGTCTTCTCTGACCCCCGGGCCCCCTACGCTCACCGCCATCCGCATAAGGGCAGGCCGTGGCCAGACATACCTAGGGAGATGTCCCGGCTGTCAGCCAGGCCTCCACAGAGGGACAGCGCTATTTTGTCCGGAGTGTCCAAAGCATGTTCTGGCTCTTGTTCAGGGGTGGGGTCCCCCAGGGTCTTCTGGTTGCCGGGTTCACTCCACCTCCTGGCCCCCAGCCCACAGTCACTGGGGCAAAGCGATGCGAATATAAGGAGGCTGGCAGGGTGGGGGCTGGTGCCCATCCCGACCCTTGCTAGCCGACCCCCAGGCCCCCCAAGGCACCCCACAGGCCCCGACCCCAGACAGCCCGGGCAGCCCGAGAACCAGGCACCTCTGGGGGAAGTACAGAGCTGCGTTTGCAGAGTCCAGCGAGGGCAGGTCATCCAGGTAGATGTCGCTGGGGCCCAGGTGCTGGCTTCTCTTCAGGGGGCCTGCGGGCAGAGAAGACGCCTGTAGACCTAGCATGTGCTCCGCCGTGTGAGCACGACGCGCTCTGCTGGCCATCCACTGACCTAGGCCGGTGCCTCCAGCTGAACTGTCTGTAACGACGGACGCGCCTGCGTCTGCACTGCCCAGCCTGGTGCCCACTGGCCACACCTGGCTGCCGAGCACGTGTGAAACGTGCTGGGAGGGAGATCTGTTGGTTTTGATTTTATTTTTTTAAAAGATTTATTTATGCATACAAGCTCTGGGGTCCAGGCCAGAGGTGTGGGGGGTGAGAGGATCCACCAGAGACAGAGCAGGGGGCAGAACAGGCGGATTAACTGAAACCCACTGCTGAGGGGAGCAGTGGGCACAGCAGGAGAGGTCTGCTGCACCACGTGGGTCCCCTCCCTGGCTGGCAGGAGGGATCGAACTTGTGCTAGTGTGGCTGCCTTGGCTTCATTGTGCATTGCTTAACCCACTGCGCCACCAGGGAGGCCCCTATTTTGACTTTAAACAGGCGGAGAGAGCCAGTGGCTGCTGGTGTGGATGCACGTCTGGCACTGAGCTGCCTCTGCTCACGGCTCAGCTTCCTCTCCCAGCCCTGCCTCGCTCCTGCCGCCCTCAGACGTGCCAGCTCAGGTCCTGGAACATGAGCCCTCTCCCTCCTGGTGGCCTGACTCACGTGGTTCCTTCTGCCTAGAATGCTCTTCCCTCGGTCCCCACCCGGCCAGATCTCTGTCTTCCACATATCAGCTCAAACATCTCCTGCTCAGAGAGGCCACGTGATCCAACAGGCCCATCCCGACCGGTGCCTCTGTCCCCAGTCACCAGGGGGCGCTCTCCCAGCGGCGCGCGTGTCACCTGCCTGCTGCAACGTGAGTCCCCGGGGTGGACCCACTGTGCCTGCACACAGCAGGAGCTCAAAACGCGCCTGTAGGTCCAGAGACCTCTTCCCCCGGGGGATAAAGCGAGGCCAGGGGAGCCAGGAGAGGGTCTGGCAGTCACTCACCTTTCCTTGCGGACACCCCCTCAAGCTGCTGGCTGGGGACAGGGACGTCCAGAGTGGTCCAGCTCCAGGACTTCAGGGCAGGAAGGGGGCGCGCCTCCCTGGGGCTCTGAGCCTTGGCTTCCGGTCCTTCAGGGGCCAGGGGAGAGAGACCCTCCAGGGCAGGAGTCTCTGATTCAAGCCGACGGTGGTCAGTGCCAGCACACAGGGTTGAAGAAGGCCCTGCGGGACCCACAGCAGCGCCAGGGGCAGAAGGGGAGCTGGACTCTCCCTGGCCAGGAGGGGCTGCCCCAGCGTGGTCATCGAGGAGCACGGAGGGCTCGGGCCGCTCAGTTTTAGCCACCTTCAATCAAACGAACGGGAGAAGGTGTAGGCTGGGCATGGCCTGCCTTCCACACCCCAATGGCCTCGGGGTGGCCCCACATGGAGGTGACTCCTCCCAGGCTGCAGGGGCCACAGAGGCACTGAAGGCAGCGATGGGGCTGACAGGAGGAGCTCACCTTGGGGAGTCTCCCCCAGGCCCACTGCATGTGGGACTCAGCTCGCAGAGGGCTGGGCTCAGGGGTCCTCAGCTCCAGCTCCGAGTCGCTCTTCGGGGCTGCCAGCCCACTGGATGCGAGGCTGCAGGGAACAAGAATGAGAGGCTCCTGAGCCGGCCTGTTCCGGCCTGGCAAGACTCGGACCTAGACTACGTGAGATGTAAACGACAGCTGACGTGAGAATAACTCCAACAAAGCAACAGTCTGCAGGCAGCTCAGTGAAAAGCAAAACAAAACGGGCGAGGCTGAGACCGGTTAGTGCCACGGGGCTTCCGCCGGGGTGACGACAAAGTCCTGGAACTAGGTCATCGTGAATATACTCGCTGCCACCCGACTGTGCATCTGGAAACGGTCAAAGGGGCAGGCTTTATGTTGCGTACCCTTTACCGTGGCAAAAAATACGGGCAAAACACTTGAACGCTTTACCAAGGAGACACACACACGTGTCATTGTTATTCATCAGGAAAAAGAAAATGGGAACCACCCTGAGACCGCGGCCGGAGCCCCGCCTGCCGCCCACCTGGGCGCTCACCTGGCCTGGGCAGGCCACTCGCCGTCTGAGTAGGGGTGGACGTCCCTGGGCTGTGGCGAGGACTCGTCTTCTGACGGGAGGCTGCTGAGGGCCACGGGACAGACCCGGTCACTGAGAGGGCCGTGCTCTGGCACGGGCACCTGGACAGCAGGGCCCGTGCAGGTGGACGCCCAGAGAGGCCCAGCCCCTGCCCAGGTTTGCACAGCATCAGCAAGGGGAACAGCCCCACCCCCGACCCCCACCTGGTCCCCGTGCTCCTCGCGGCCTCAGGCCTCGGCCTTTCCAGCGGGGATGGTTCATTCCTGGTGCCCACCTCCAGCTCCTCTGAGCTAGAATCGGTGGCCACAGGGTCCTCCTTCCGCCTGGGTTTCCTCCTGCGGCGCCTCTTCTTCCGCCCTGTGTTGGTCATGCCTGCAGTAACCACTTCTGGCTCGCTGGCTGTGCCCAGCTGGGAGTCTGAGGGGAACCCAGACAGGCCCCCCCACGGGATGGGTGACGTGCATAGGCGGGGAGGCACGTGTTCCTGTGGAGCAGACCAGGGCAGGCTGAGGGGGTGACAGCTGGGGCGAGGGAAGTTGCCCTCGCAAACCCGTCATTTGGGCACGGAGTCCCAAGCCCCGCGTGAGCTCGTCTGGGCTAGGAAAACAGGCATGGATTGCGGACAGAGGTGGTACCCGCGTGACCCTGCCATTGCTGGTGGGCTCAGAGAGCCCTCATAAATAAAGCAACCCCAACCCAGGGGCCGCAGGCACCCCAAGAAGCGCAGGGTGCTCCAGGATACATTGTCCGGATAGAAGCATGCACTGCTCCTTTGACACACAACCAGCTGTCACCTCCTCCAAAAAGGCTGCCCCGACTGTCCCCAGCTGAGCCCCGACCCCCTTTGCTGCACAATCGTCCCATCCACTGTCACTGATGAGTCTGTCGCCTGGGAACCTTCTCTAAAGGCAGGGCCCCCCCCCCACAGGTCCGCTGCACAGAGTCCCGCTTACAATAGGGGTCAACTAAAGTTTGTTAAGCTCCAGCAGTTGAAAAACTTCTGCCTCCCTTCTGCACACACCCTCTCTTCATCCCCTACCCACACATGTCCACAGTCCAGCTGCACCCACCACGCCCATCTCTAGCCATTCCCCAACACCCTCCTTGCCCAGGCTGCCCGGAAGGCTGCTTTTCGCCCCTCTGGGGTCCAGTTGTAATGTCTTCTTCTGAGAAACCTTCCCGGAAGTGACGTCCACCTCCCGGCCCTCCCCAGCTCTGCCCAGGGGGTCGGCCACATTCCCGCAGGTGGGCGGGACTGGGGCAGCTCGAGGCCCCGCCCAGGAAGGGGTTGGGCAGGGCCAGCCAGGAACTTACCTCATCATTCTCCAGCTCCTGCACGAAGAAGGCCTCCCCGCTGTCCCCCAGCTTCATGTGCAAGTCTGCCGGCTCCCCGTTGATCTCGATGTCTACCTGTGATGGGGCAGGTTCCGCCTTTGACGCGCATTCCCAGGCTGCCGTCCATGGCCTCCGGGCTGGCCTTGGAGACCCGGGCACCACACGTGCTGAACTCTTGCCCCCAGACCTTGATGTACCCAGTGCCCTCACAGGGAGGGTCTCTGCTTGCTTCCCTTTCTTAGAAAGGCACCCCGGCTCTCCTGGGCCCCGCCCCCACGTTCTCCGGGCCCTGCTGCATCGCTCCTCCGGATCCCGGCGCGCGTCTTGGTTTGCGTGTGTGACCAGGTGACGCTGTGTCCCCGGAGGTGCCGGACGCACTGCGACTCAGCGGTAAGCGGGACCGTGTCTTAGCGCTTCTGTGGCGATGCCCAGGTTCTGTGCTTACGCGCTCGGACGCCCCTGCCACTCGCCCCACGTGGTAGGCGAGGATTCTGAAGCTTGGCGGGGCGAAGGCGTTTGCTGGGACGTGGCCACATGAGATTACGAGCAAGCGGGTCACTCCGCTCCCCCGTGCTCCTAACCACTGGGCCACACTGTCTCCACGGGTTACACGTTCCTATCAGGACTCCAGAAAGTTCAGTCACCCCGCGTGGAAGGGGCGAAGGCCCACCCAGCGTGTACTCATGCAGCGACCCTGGTGTGGACACGGTCTCCTGCCGGGCAAGGGCCGGGGAAGACAACACAGGTCACCGAGGGAGAGGACCTGAACTCTGAGTGGCCCGGGACCGTGTTATTACTGCCTATTTAATTCTCTCAGCTCAAACCCCCCTGCCAGGCACGCGAGGACGTAGCGCGGTGCAGATGGAGGGGCTGGCCAAGAACGCACAGGTGAGGTCAGGGACTGCCTCCCGCTGCTTCCAGGGAACAGCGGGGACCCTCTCAGACCCAGACACTTGAAGCAACCCCGGAGACACAGCAGAAGGGAGCCCGGCTCTCTCCTGGGACAGCGCGGCCACCCCGCGGCCCTCACGCCGCCTCGCGGTCAGCACTCACCACCTTCTCGCGCGAGCGCAGGACGCCCAGCTTGCCGAAGCGCACGTGGAAGGGCGAGCAGCGGAAGGAGCCGTCGGGCTGCCTCACCACCAGCACGTCGATGCCGCCGCTCAGCGTGGCCGGGTTCAGGCCCCGGTACAGCTCCTTCACCGTCCCGAACACGGTCTCCGCCAGCTGCCCCACGTAGTTCATGGCTGGCGCTGGGGAAAGACGGCGGCAGCGCTGGGCCCAAGGCCCGGTCCGCCGTGTCCGGGGCAGGCCCCTCCGTGCGTCCCCTCTGGGGTACCTTAGCAGAGGGCAGCAGTCACACGACGGGAGGTGCGAGCGACGTGATCTAGGCCCGGCTCACCCGCTGACCAGCCGTGGGACGCTCGGATGGCCGCCGCCCTTCTCTGAGGCCGATGCCCACATCTGTCGAAGGAGGTCAGAGGGAAGGCGATCGGTACCTCTGCCTCGAACGCGGTGAGTAATGACGGGCCGCGGTGTCCCTGGCAAGGCTCATTATAGCCTCGCCACAAGCTGCGTGGCTCGCTGAGCAGGTGCTATTATTCCTGCTTGTTGTTATTCCAGCTTGTTATTTTTCCTGCGTACAGACAAGCCGGCAGAGGCACCGACGGGCGGAGCGACTCACCCAGGACCTCCAACAATATGGAGAGAGGCCGGCGTTGGAGCCCAAGCTCGTGGGTTTGCAGAACCCGTGGTGTGAGCCGCTGGGATGGCCTGGTGTGGGAACAGCAGCGGGAAGCACCTCTCACTGGGGGGCCGCCGTCCAACGGGGCCACCTGATGATTTACCAGGCCCTAGACCCTGCTGGGAAAGCAGCAACGGTGTGAAAGCTGATCTCTTCCCAGAAGTGGGGAGGTGGGGGTCTCAGTGTTCTCGTCGGAGAAATGGGTTCAGCTGTCTTGTCTTCTGACCCTAGGAACTTAAGGGCCTAGACCACAGTGCCAGGAGGAGTGGAAGACTCTGGAAGCTTCCAGGAATAAAGGCACAATCAAGGGAAGGGTCAGCAGGATGGGCGTGGGGGCTGATTAGCTGGAAGCCCAAGTCTGAGCCATGCCCTGCTGAGGCCAAAGAGCTGAGAGAGGGAGGGAGGGGCTCAGCTGGCCCTTGTCTTCTGACCCAAGGGACTTAGGTCACATTTGGGCCATCATGGCAGATTTGTAAGAACCCACAGAGTGGGGGTATGCAGCTACCTAAGGCTCTGCCTACAGCTATTCCTGGGTCCCGATGCTCTGAGCAGGGAAGCTCCAGTTCCAAGCCCCAGGCTCTTCCTATTGTCCCAGAAGCCCACCCGTGGCCCACAGCCTGCCTCCAGGGCTGTCCTCTCAGCCCCCAGCCCAGTCCTCAGATCCACTGGAGGGCAGGACTCACATTCAGCCTTGGGCCAGCAGCTGCCTCACTGGGCTGCTCCTCCCTCCCCTCCGCCAGACCGGTCCCTCTGCCAGACCGGTCCCTCCAGCTGTTCCACACCAGCACTCCAGGCAGGGCTGGGCGAGTCAGAAGCAGGAGGTTGAGGCAGTCTCGGAGAAGAACCAGCCTCGTAATGAGAGCCACCTCCCAGCTGGCATGGTGCCCCGCTCACCACCAGCCTCAGCCCTTCCCTGCTGGAGGCCAGTGGCCTCTGTCCCCTGCCGACCAGGCCCCAGGCTGTCTCCTTCCTCAGACCCGCATCAAAGCCTGGGGCACTGCCTGCCATGCAAGACCCCCTCACAGAAGTTAAAGGACTGTCCAAACTCTGGAAAGCTGTCCCACTGGTGATGGGGAAGAGTGCTCGGCCAAGGCCTGGTCTCCTGACTCCTTCTACTCCATGGTCTGCAACCGCACCCCAGAGGGGGCAGCCCAGCCCACAGCTCTACCACCCTGTGATGCCTTGCCACTCAAAACGTGGTCCGGCCCAGAGGTATCGGAGACATGTAGAACTGCAGGCCCCACTCAGCCTCACACATCAGTATCTGCGTCTAACAAGCCCAGGAGAGCCCTGGCCCACCAGTGCTTGAGAACAATTTCCTCGGTGTTCATGGGCCACGGTCCACTCTGCAAGAGCCGCGATGCCCAGGCCCCAGAGCATTTCTCAGGCAAGTCCTGGGGCCCTGGACAAGGCAGCAGCTTCTTCTAGCATATGTCAGCACGGCACGACACAGACACAGGCTACAATGAGAATTGCTAAAATGAAAATCTGGGCTAAGACGAAGATCTTTGGACCCGTAAAGCAGTACATAGTTTATCTGCCGGGCGCCTAGGTGTGCAAGGTGAACACTTGGTTTCTCCCTATCTGACACCAAGTTCGGTGACTATAAGGATGGGGAGTCAGACAAACTGACGAGGACAGACAGACATATGGTGGGCAGGGCCTAGACCACAGTGCCAGGAGGAGTGGAAGACTCTGGAAGCTTCCAGGAATAAAGGCACAATCAAGGGAAGGGTCAGCAGGGTGGGCGTGGGGGCCGATTAGCTGGAGGCCCAAGTCTGAGCCATGCCCTGCTGAGGCCAAAGAGCTGAGAAAGGGAGGGAGGGCTCAGCTGGCCCTAGTGCTGGATCATTCTTTGTGTGAGGGAGGATTGTAGGCTGTCTAGCAGCATTCTGGGTCAGTACCCATTAGAGCTGTGACAACCAATTTGTCTCCAAATGTTGTCAAGTGTCCCCTGGGAGACAACAGTGCCCTCAAACTGAGGGCCACTGAGGTAGGTAGAAAGAGCTAAATGGCAGATGGCACCGCAGGGACACTTGGGTCCTACTCTAAGCCACCCATGAATATTCTCAGGCAAGTAACTGGCTGGCCTCAGCTTCCCCTCCTCTGAAACACAGCCTTCGTATGTCAGACCCTTCTCAGCTCTAACGTCACGGCAGCCTGCGAGTCACTCCTTTTCTTATTCCCCCACTGCACAAGTAGATGTCCCACCCCAGCTGTCTGCTCAGCACTTAGGGGGCTCTGGAGAGACATGCCTGGGCAACACTTCTCTACCGACACCCATCCCTAAAGGCACCTCCTCTCTCCAGGATCTAGATCCACCTCTGTGGCCTTCTTCGGACAGGAGAAGGTTGCTTGTTTCCCCCACACCACCCTTCACCCTCAAACTAGCATGCCTAAAGCCACACACTTCATCTTCCCCAGGGGACCTCAGTCAGCAGCAGCCTCTCAGGATTCAGGGGTGCCCCTGTCCCAAGCCCTCTAGATCTTCTTCATCTGGCCCTTCCTTCATCCTCCTGCAGTCCTAGGTCAAGGCTTTATTATCAGACACTCAGATCATGGGTAGCACAAGGCACAGAGGGGAAGGCACCGGACTGTCTGGGTTCTAATCCCCTCTGCCACTTACTGGCCCAGGGCCAGTCACTTCACCTCTCTGAGCCGCCCTTCCAGCCCCTGAAACAGGGACCACACACGGGACGCATGACTGATTGCTGAGCTCGTTTGTGCACAGTGCTGGCACATCATGGCTGCCCACACGCACCCCCTGCAGCATCAGCACCTGTGTGGCATTGTGACAGCTGTGGGCACCCGGCTGGGCCTGTGGGCACCGCAGGTCCCACGGGTGCCCTCACTTGAGAAAGGGTCATCTCCTGAAGCAGCACTCAGCTGCAAGATGGTGACCCGGTATCGGCCCTGTGAGTAGGGGAGCTCGGGGCAGGCCTCGCAGGCACCCAGGCCTCAGCCCATTCTGGGACACCCACCCAGGCCAGCTCAGCCCCACCACAAGGCAGCCAGCATGAGCTGCCTGGGTCTGAGTTCTCAACCATCCTGGACTCCCAGATTTGGGGCAGGGTCTGCAGATCCAAGACAAGCACTCGGTGCCTTGGAAGAGAGGAAGCTCAAACCCCAGTCCCGCTCCCCGTGGGGTGGCCTTCACAGGTATTAGACCCGCCAGTCGCAGAGTCCACAGGGCAAGGGTCAGAGCCTGGCAGCCACTGGGGACACTCAGTACCGGCGAGGGTGGGTTCCCAGCTCAGCCAGCTGTGTGAGGCTGAGACAGCACCCCCTGGGAGGTTTGTGATCTTGTCCTCCCCTATGCCACACGCTGGGTGTGCCGGCTCCCCGCCTCCACTGGCCAGCGGGTCCACGGGAGGGGCCAGACTTCCCTTCCGACGGCCCGGCCGAGATGGACTCAGACCCGCGAGCAGGAAGTAGCGAGGTTCGGAAGGGAGGACAGACCGGCGGGAAGAGGGGTACCTCTCCTCCGGCCCGGGTTCGGCCCTACCTGGGGAACTGCCCACTGTACCTCCGGACCCCGAGCCGTCTCTACTCGAGTGCACCGAGCCCACAGGTAAGTGTGCCCCGCCCGGCACTCGGCGCTTCCTGCTCCTCCCGGAGCGGGGCGATCCCGGCTCCGCCCCTTCCAGGAGCCCAGAGCGGCCGCCTCGGGCCTGGATCCGTCCAGGCTCCGCCCCCAGACGGCCCGCCCCAGCCGGTCCCCACGCCCAAGGGCGCCCTTTCATCTGCAGAGTGTGGGGCGGGGCCAGGCCGAGGCCTGCGCCCCACCCAGCCCTACCCCCTCCCGCGTCCCCGCGGCGACTGGACGGCGCGCCCGGGCGGCCCGCCGTCTGTCCACGCCCTGGAGCGGCGGGAACGCGGGAACTTTCGAAACGAGTACGCGTCCTTCCTTCCAGCTCGCTGTGTGACGGCGGTAGCGTCTGTCCCCGTCTGAGCCTGCCTTCTGCTTTGCCAAAGGACACAGCCGGCCACCTTGCAGGGTTTTTGAGATGACACGACGTGACGTTGCAAAGCACTTGGTGCTCAAGCCCCCGCTAAGGGCAGCTTTCCCTGACACACCTGCGTATCCACTCTTCGTCTGGCCTTCCGGTCCATCCTGGACGGCATCGTAGGGTCCGAGCCCACAGCTGTCATTTCTTGTTCGCTTGAATGACTATTTCACTGTCTGTCTCTTCGTTTGAGTTTGGACTCCGTGGAAGCAGGTTGCGCTCACCCTTATCCCCAGCGCACAATTCAGGGCCTGCGCACAGTAGGAGCTCAGTACTGCCCGCTGCCCTCTCTCGGTCCTTCCAGCCCACCGGTGGAGCGGCCGCGAGCTCACTACCGCCACCGGCCAGCAGAGGGCAGGCGCCGACCAGCCTTTTGGCCGCGCCCTCGCGCTCTCCGTGGGCCGGCGCCGCGCGAGCCGCACAGGTGAGCCCAGGTGCGCGCACGGCGGGAGGATCCGTCTGCACGCGCGCTTCGTGAGAAGTTCGAATCACGAAGAGGCTTTTCCTTTCGAACCTGCGGCCTGCGCCCTGTCCCGCGGTGGAAGCCCTCTCCTCCAACTTGTGAGAAGTACGCCCCAGCGAAGATGAGCCGAGAAGGAGGAGAAGGTAGGGAGTTTGCGGTATAAAGAGGGAGGGTACTGAGGAAGGCTTGGCGGAGTGGAGGCGCAGTGTTGGCAGTGGCGCAGAGCAGGCTTGGACTGTCCGGGTGGTGAGGAATGAGAGGTGTGCCTGTGTTGTGACCCAGCTTGGCAGGACCTGGTAGGACGAGACTGCCCTCAGTGGCACTGGCGGTAGGGCAAGTCCGTGTGTCAGTCCCGAACCAGGGTGTGCCTGGCTGGTGTCTCAGAACAGCCCCGCTGGAGACGAGCTCAAGATGGCCGGAGGGCCGCCCCGCATCTGTGAGAGCGCTCTATGACAGTCATCTACCTCTTTGGGCCTTCGATTGTTGCATGTGCAAAATGAAGCTAAAACCTATGCCGCGGATTGTATTGTGAGGGTGAAGTGGGGTGAACTAAATCAGTGGGTCTCAACCGTGTCTGCACTTATTTTTTTAATTTATTTATTTATGCACACAAGAGCTGGGGTACACGCCAGAGGTGCCGGGGAGATGAGAGGATTCACCAGAGACAGTGGGGAGCAGAACAGGCAGACTGACTGAGGGGAGCAGCCCCGTGGCTGCGGAAGCCCCAGAGTGCAGCCAAGCTCAGCCCCTTGTGCCAAAGGGAGGCCCCTGGGCTGCACTTTAGCAGAAGGAGAGTGCCCTGGCCGACATGGATGCCTGGACACTGGGGTTTGTTTGTAAACCTCTCTAGGTTATTGTAATGTGTAACCAAAGCTGAGGACCGCTGAACTGAAAACCCGCACTGAACGCAGCACAGGAGACAGACACACCAGGCACTGGGTAATGTTTATCACATATGTTTTTAGATGGAGCACAAATTGTTTCCTTCATTCCTCATTAGAGACAGAAAAAATGATGTAAAGGTTCTTGCAGAAATTGGATTTCTGACAGGCTTGTTTCCGGAACTGTATGAATCATCTGGGATTTGGTGATATTCCGGGGGTGGGGAAGATGGGGGTGGGGAGACAGCAGCCTCTGGCAGTGTGACTCCTTCTGACACCCAGCCGAGCTGAACACGTCAGGGGCCACCCCTGACCACCCCATCAAGCTTGAGGTTCACCTCACTATCTCCACACATGCTCTGAGCATGCAGGCAGTGTGGGTGCCTCCCCCATCTTGGGGTTTAGGAATAGAGAATTTTTTCCTTTCCCTGACTATGCTCACCAGTTCACTGCCACTGCCAACTGTTTGCTCCTCCCCCCCAGGAGTTATTTATCTATGCACACAAGAGCTGGGGTGCAGGCCAGAGGTGGGGGGGTGAAAGGATTCACCAGAGACAGAGTGGGGAGCAGAACAGGCAGACTGACTGAAACACGCTGCTGAGGGCAGCAGAAGGGAGGCAGGAGAGACCTGCTGCACCCTGTGGGTCCCCTCCCTGGCCAGGACCAAACTCGTGCTACAGTGGCTGCAGAAGCTTTAGTGCCCTGCTTAACCCCTTGTGCCACCAGGGAGGCCCCAACTGTTTGCTTCTTGATTAAGCCAAGTGCAGGTTGCTCCTCCTTCCCTGTAGAATCTTAGGTGCTTTAGGCCACAGGTCAGATACCCATTTCCTGTGCTCCACTACTTTCTGGGCGAAACTGGTATGAAGTGAAAGAACCCGCCCACACAAGTCCGCAGCTGTAATCATCTTTCTTGGGCAGCAAGACTGGATGCAGGTGCAGCTCCTCAGCCTTTCCTAATGGCCCCAGGGAAGGTGAGAAAGGAGGTAGGAGAGCCTGGAGCTGGCTCCTTCCAGCGCAGGGGCAGGTACCAGTATTTTGCTAGAATTGCTAGACTTAGCAAATAAAGGACACCCAGTTACATCTGATTTTCAGATAAACAATTTTTCAGTATAAATGTGTGCCATGCAATATTTGGGTCATGCTTATACCAAAAAAAAAAAAAAAACAAAACCAAAACCACTATTGTTTATCTGAAATTTAAATTAACTGGATAGCTTTTATTTTTATTTTTATTTTTATTTGCTAATCTGGCAGCCCCATGCCCAGCCAAACAGCCAAGGAGAATCCAACATGTACGGTTTGCTGCTGGCAATGGCTTCCTGCCCATTATTGCCACATTCAGCTTCCACCTGTCACTGTCCTGCTCCAGAACTGTGTGTTGGTCCCAGCTACTCCCACAATGCAACGAGACTTCCCTGGCTGCTGGCTGGGCCTTGCCCCTCTGCCAGCGCTTGGGCCCTCCCCCACTTCTGTGCCAGGACATATTTTCTCTGCCCACTCCAGCAGCAGTTGAAAGCAGGTGTGAGCACCTGTGGGGACAAGCCCCATGCTGAGTCCCTCATTTGCATTGGCTCATTAGAGTTCCACAAAAGCCACGGTAAGGATGGTTATTATCCTATTGTACTGATGAAGAAACTGACTCTTAGAGTGTGCTCCCTGGGCCAGCAGCAGCACCTAGGAACCTGTTAGAACTACAAGGTCTCCACACCCAGTGAATCAAAAACGCTGGGGGTGGGTCAGTGCAAGCAGTCTGCATTTTAGCCGCCGCCCATCACCAGTCCACCTAGGTGATTCGAATGCATGCTCTAATTTGAGACCCCCTGCTCTAAGAAGTGACCGTAGGAGTCTCCTGTCTGGGCAGGGGTATGGAGGAAAGCAGGGGACCGACACTCAGGGCTTATGGTCCAGTTCTGATCATACCTGGACCAGGCGCTGGAAATGCAGCCACGCCACAGCTGGGGGTGGGGGGAGAGGAAAGAAGAACAGACAAGAGCTCAGCAATTGGTGTGTAAGATGATGAGGGATCAGGTAGGCCAAGAGAGCAAGGAAAGCTTTCCCAAGTAGATAGCTAAGCCTGGAAACTGAATTGGAACGAACACAATGAAGAAGTAGGGGAAGGGGGTTCCAGGCACAGGGAATCCCCTGTGCAAGGGCCCTGCCGACGGGTCAGTCCTGAAGGTGATTCTTCTGCACTCAGGGCAAAGGAAGTTTACACTTTGTTTTTTTAAAAGATTTATTTTTTTATGCATACAAGCACTGGGATACAGGCCAGAGATACAGGGGTGAGAGAATCCACCAGACAGAGTGGGGAGCAGAACAGGCAGACTGACTGAAACACACTGCTGAGGGGAGCAGCGGGCACAGCAGGAGAGGTCTGCCACACCATGTGGGTCCCCTCCCTGGCCGGCAGCAGGGATCGAACTTGTGCTGCAGTGGCTGAGGTTTGCTTCATAGTGCGTTGCCCAACCCACTGCACCACCAGGGAGGCCCCTTTTTTTTTTAAGATTTTTTAATTTATGCACATGAGAGCTGGGGTACAGGCCAGAGGCACGGGCAGGGGGTGGTGGTGAGAGGAGTCACCAGAAACAGAGCGGGGAGCAGAACAGGCAGATGGACCTAAATACACTAGAAGCCCCACGGTGCGACACTCAACCCTGGCACCACCAGCGAGGCTCATTTTAAGCTTCTTTACTGGTGTTTAGTCCTCTGGCTTCAGGGGGCGCTAAGGCATGGGGACGGGGACAAGCAGAGACCCAGTGCCAGGCTTTTCCTTGCCCTGTATCCAGTAGGGTTCTGCCCTCCGGGGTGTCTGCATAGACTCAGCCTCTAATCTCGGCAATCAGTGCCAGGTTCCAAAACCAGTCAAAAGGAGTTGGGAAGCAGCCTGGGTGTGAGGGGAGGGGCTTGGGTTGGAAGGTAGAAAGGGCCCCGGCCACAGGCTGTGCGCCTGTTGTCTCGCTCCCCACCCCACTCCAACCCCCCCGCATCCTGTGGAGGAAGCCAGGCCGCTGCCCTGGGTTGCTTTTGCCTTCCAAGTTCCCTTTCCCTGCTGATGTGGCTGCAGGGCCGCTGGGACGGGGCCTCACAGCAGACCCTGGGTGTGGCGAGGATGCCTGGATTGGAGGGCAGGAGACACCCCTTGCTCGCCCCACTGTTGCCAAGGGAGCATTCGGTGCCAGTGGAGAACTGACCCTGTCTGACCAGGTTGCCTGGCAGTGTG
This sequence comes from Galemys pyrenaicus, assembly GCA_019455555.1. NCBI lineage: Eukaryota > Metazoa > Chordata > Mammalia > Eulipotyphla > Talpidae > Galemys > Galemys pyrenaicus. Next base: position 5,337,223 of record JAGFMF010011769.1, read on the forward strand.
GGAAGCATCTGGCTGGTGTATGGCTCCAGCTGCCCTTCCCAGAAAAGCATCAGTTTGGCCAGACTCCTGGGAGATGTCCAGATAGGGGAGAATACTGAAACACTGTCAGCCGCTGTAAGCAGTGGTGCTTTCTGTGTGTTCTAAAATTCCTGCAGAACTTACCAACTGCCCAGGGCACTTGAACTTCAGCAAGGGGGCCAGCCTCCTATGCTTGCTGTTTTTATTTGGGTTAAGTCTCTGCCGCACTCGCTAGCAGGGATCTAGGACCCTGTCTAGATCAAGGAGGCACTAGCCTGGTGCCCTCCATTTAAATAGATCTGCCACAGTATTGCTGAGGGTAAGCAAAGTTATGCTGAGCATCGATTCACACACAGAGTGGCCTAACTGTGTGGCAGTGGGGGTCTCAGTGCTGAGTCTGGCCTTGATGGGACCACGGGCATGAGGAAGCCATCACTGGCTATTGAGCAATAGCATTACATCATGCTGCTGGTCACTGAACTAGAGCCCATGCAATGGACTGTCCAGCTCACACTGTCCCCTCTGTTGCTTTCTTCCCCACCCACACAGTTAATGCTAGCTCACTGGGCAGACCCCGGCTCTACTGCTGCTCTTTTGGGGAAGTTACGAGTCACTAAGGTGACGCCTAGATACTCTTGAGGCACCCCACCTTGTCGTGTTCGTGCTTTGATGTAACCCCTGCCTGCGAGGGTACAGGACCTTGGACTTCCCTATAACCAGTAGGCTGTGGCCACGGGGATGGGATGTCGTTCCAGCGATCATATTTCCACATTAGATGTCTTGCAGCAGGCGAGCCCTGCAGATTGTCCTTGCTGACTTGAGTAAGAAGCTCAGGGCATGGTGGCACAGCGGGTTGAGCGCCGCACTGTAAAGCATCTGAGGCACAGCAGCAAGAGTTCGATCCCCAGCCAGGGAGGGGACCCGCACGGCGCAGCAGACCTCTCCTGCCTCGCCCGCTGCTCCCCTCAGCAGTGTGTTTCGGTTGATCTGCCTGTTCTGTTCCCCACTCTGTCTCTGGTGGGGCCTCTCACCTCCCTGACTCTGGCCTGTACCCCAGCTCTTGTGTGCATAAATAAATAAATCTTTAAAAAAAAAAAAGCAGCAGCTCAGGGCAAGGAGCTGTGGGTGAGAGCAGTGACAGCCTCCAATTAACAGCCACAGGAAGCCTGTGTCCTTGCTCCGACAGCTGCCGACAGCCTGAGTGAGTTAGAAGCGAGTCTCCCCATGGGTCTCCGAGTGAGAAAGCAGCCCAGCTGTCACCTTGTCGGCAGCCACGAGTCCTTAGAAGACCCAGCTAAGCTGTGCCCAGACTTCTGACTCACACAAGCGCTGCGCTAATAGATGTGTGTTGTTCAAAGCGTCTAAGTTGGCGGTGACTTGTTACACAGCAATAGCTAACTGCTACACCTTTAGGCTAGGTCAGACGTCCCTTATAGAAGTTTCTGCACTGCCATGCTCCCCTTCATTTAAAGCTTTGGATGCTACTTTATTGCTCTGGGTTGTGCCATCACAGGGCACTTTTTGCTCACTGCCACATCCCAGAGCCTCACTTGGTACCGGCAGACAGAAGGCTCACGAGAAGTACTAGCTGCATGTGTCAGTGAGTCATGCGCCCATCTAATCTTTGCAACAGTCTGCTGAAGAGGTAGACGTTGTAACGATGAAGAGATGGAAACTGCTTTTTTTAAAAATAATTTTATTAAATTGCTTTCTTCCATCATTGTCCTTCCCTTGGTTCTCCTGCCACCTTATCACCTGTGAACCATCACCACGCTCCCTTGTGTTCTTCCCTCCCGTTTCGCCAGCCTCCCACCCCCTACTTTGCTGTATGCTTCAGTTCTGTGGTCAGCTTGCTAGTTCTGACTTTTTCTTGACCTTTCGTTTGGTTTCTCTATATTCCACATATAAGTGAGACCATCTGGTATTTATCTTTTTCCATCTGACCAATTTCAGCTAGCATAATTCCTTCCAGCTCCAGACATGTTGCTGCAAATGGCATGAGTTTGTCTTTTTTGATCGCTGAGTAGTAGTCCATTGGATAAATAGATCACAACTTTTTTAAAATGATGTATTTATGCACACAGGAACTGGGGTGGAGGCCAGAGGTGGGCGAGAGGTGAGAGGATTCACCAGAGCCAAAGTGAGGAGCACAACAGTCAAATCTGCTGAAACACACTGCAGAGGGGAGCAGCAGGCGAAGCAGGAGAGGTCTGCTGCGCCATGTGGGTCCCCTCCCTGGCTGGGGGCAGGAATCGAACTCGTGCTGCGTGGCTGTCGTTACCTTCATAGTGCATTGCTTGACCCATTGTGCCACCAGGGAGGCCCTGAAGAGAATCTTACTGTAATTTTAATAAAATTTTGCTCATGCTTAATAAAATTTTGCTAGTCAGAACTAGCAAGCTGACCACAGAACTGAAGCATACAGCAAAGTAGGGGGTGGGAGGCTGGCGAAACAGGGGAGGGAAGAACACAAGGGAGCGTGGTGATGGTTCACAGGTGATAAGGTGGCAGGAGAACCAAGGGAAGGACAATGATGGAAGAAAGCATCTTTTAGGATGACCAGAGAATGAAGGTTTTGAGAGTAGGGTGTGCACTGCTCTGTTGTGTAGCCTGGAACCTGCACGTAGCACTGTGTTTTTCCCCATAGCACAAGCACCTAAAACTACGTCTGGGTTCCTTTAGTGTTCCCAAGGCTTCCCTGAACCCTTACTTAAATCTTAATTCTTCTGCAGCCCCTGCCCTCTCTTGTCCTTTTCTGCAGCCCCTCGTCTGCAGGTGATTTCTGTCATGCCAGCCATTCTCCAGCACCTAGCTCATCAACTTCATAAAATTCTACACCTTGGCCAACACTTGCAGTTTCATTTTGTACTCCGTTTGCATTGTCTTCTTGGGAGTCAGAGCCATCTGTGAAAACCCAAGCCAGTTCTGGGTAGATCTCTGTCGAGACCCCCCTCTCCTCCCACCTCTCCGCCCTCCTCTCCAGCTACATGCCCGGCCCTCATTTGATACTTGCAGCCTGCAGCCGCATCCCCCACAAGCCCGCCAGGCACTCTCCGCCTCTGCCCTCTGCTCTCTGCTGGGAGGTTTCCTCTGCTCAGGATGCTCTTTCCCCACCCTCATGTGACTCACCCCCTCATGCCCACTCAAATGTCACCTTTTTGCCTCGATCGCCCACCTTTTCCTGTTCTAATCCTTTCCAGTAGCACTAACCACTTTCTCATATGCTATTCGTTTACTCTTTATGTTTGCTGCTTGTCTCTCCTCTCCCCCCACCCCCGCCCGCCCATGCGATCTAGGACCAAAGAGAACAAGGTGGGTTTGAGCTGCCTTCACTGTGGCGGGCACCTGGGAGCTCTCCATAAAGATTAGAGAGTGAATGTCTGCACCTCTGGTGGCGCTGCCTCTGCCCTGTGTCTCCACCCCTGGCTGCTGCCTGTCTCCCTCTGGCCTCTCTCCAGTACGCTGGACCCTGCCCAGGCGATGTGTTGCAGGTCCCGCCAGCTAGAGGGCCTTCCTAAGGCACCAGTGTTTTGACCTCACGGTGTCCCCAGCGAACCTCCAGCAGGTATGAATATTAAAATTCCTGGGCCTCCCTGGTGGCACAGTGGGTTAAGCACCTCACTGTGAAGCGAACTGCAGCCACTGCAGCACGAGTTCGATCCCTGCCCCTGGCCAGGGTGGGGACCCACATGGTGCAGCCGCAGCAGACCTCTCCTGCCTCACCTGCTGCTCCCCTCAGCAGTGTGTTTCAGTCCATCTGCCTGTTCTGCTCCCCGCTCTGTCTCCGGTGGATCCTCTCACCTCCCGCACCTCTGGCCTGTGCCCCAGTGCTTGTGTGCATAATAAATAAATCTTTAAAACAAAACAAAAAAGAAATACTAAAATTCCAGCTTTTTTTTTTTAAAGGACTAGTTTGTTTAAAAAAAAAAAAAGGGAAGGAGAAATGAGAAGGGAGACAACATGAGAAGCAAGAAGCAGGGTGAGGAGGGTGGAGACAGGCAGTGATTTTCCGGGGACCCCCCACACCCCCCACCAGCTCTCCAAGAGCTCCGAGCAGCACCAGCCATGGCCGCAGGCTGGGCCACGTAGCCTGAGTGTGTGCCACGTGGCAGAGCAGTCCCGTTGAGTCATGGGACGCACAGCCACGCTGTTCTGTAGAGTTTGGTGTGTGGGGTATTTTTACTTTTTACAGCCCAGCTGTCTGGGTAATGACTTCCTTCCCGTGACCTTGTTCACTGAGGTGTCCCCGGGCCACCCGCTGAGTCACTGCATTCCTTGCAACTTAAAACACTGGCCCAAGCACCGAGGTCCAGTTCTTCATGTAGGTGGGACCTTGGAAGGCTGCCAGGGAGCACCCCAGGAAAGCCAAGCTACTGAGGCCCCACCTCTACCCTATACAGGGGTCCACAGTCGGAAAAGCAGGCCGGCAGCCAGGCCAGACGAGGGCTGGGAACCTCCTGAGCCATCGCGATGGCCACCCTGGCAGAGGCAGGCTGCCGGGCCTAGAGGATCTGCTCTAGCCCAGGTGACAGGAGCCTTGGTCCGCAGAGTCATCCCAGTCACATTCCCACTTCCCTGAGTCCAGGCTTCTCCCAGCTGCCGTCCACCTGCGGGGGAGGACGACTCTGCTCTGTACAGCTTCCGCTGGTCTTTTCTTCTGGGTCTCACTTTGTTTTTGATGATTTGGCCAATGTCTGTCTTCCTGGACTGCAGAGTCCTCGAGGGTCTCTGGTTTTATTCACGGCTGTGTACCCTGAACCTCACTCGGGGAGCTGCAGAGCAGGAAGTGGTCATTGGGGACAGCTGAGCTGGGGGAGCTGGCACTCGAGCTCCTCTCTGGCCCAACGGAAACAGCATGTTTAGAAGTGGAGTGACTCTGTGCCCTGCCCTGTGATAGGACTGGGGCTGCCATACCTGCCTCAGGCCCGGGCACGTTGGGGCAGCAGTGGGGGCTGGCAGAAGACAGAGCAGTCTCTGGCCACCCTCAGGCCTTACTCTTGAGTTTTTCTTACAGTGTTCTCTTGAGGATAAATTCATGACTTACAAATTGCTGTCATAAACACAACGGACCCCCCCCGCACCCTCCCCCCCACACACTAGTTCCTCTTTAATCACAGAAAGGTGTTTACATGGCGATCTTGTTGTGTTAGGTGGGGGCAGAAACTGGGTCAGTAATTTGAACAAGGAACTGTAAGTATAAATATAAAGACTGCAGAGGGGAGTTGGCTGCTGGAACTAAGCTGTAGGCTACCCTGGCCTGTCACTCCAGCCCTGGCATCTGCCATCCCCTGTGTCTGTCTGTTCCTCCCACCCCCCGCCACCACCACCCCGCCCCTGGGTTCTTCAAGGGTTGAGGAGCTGAGGGTTCGAGTCCCTGGAAATGTTTTGAACCTTTATAAATTCTGACTGAGCTGGGGAATGAGACAGGTACCCAAGGGGAAAGCAAGCTTACAAGAATCTTTCCCCCAACCAATGTTGAGATTTAGACCTTGTTGGAGGGAGCAGGCATCAGCTCACTGGGCAGCAGAGAGGCTGGCTGTGTGGCCACAGGATGAGTCAGACACCGGCCACTGGGGTGGCAGACTAACTCACCAGAGGGTGGCCACCACCTGGTCTCCCATAGGCCCCTGCGACCATGCGGTGTAGGAAGACCAGCACTGAAATCAAGAACCTTGGGAATCAGGAAGCCCCTTAGCCTTCCTTGCTGTGTACTAACCCCTTTAGCACTTCACCAATAAACCTAAGGTTGTGCCACTGGTCAAAGAAAGAAATTTAATGAGACGGGCTCTTGTCTCACAAAGCTAGGCAAAGCAGCATGGATTGAGGGCCAAGAGGCAATGAGTGGGTACAATTGTATGCAGAACTTTTTTTTTTTTTAATTTGTTCATGCACACAAGAGCAGGGTACAGGCCAGAGGCGCGGGAGGTGAGAGGATTCTCCAGAGACAGAGTGGGGAGCAGAATAGGCAGATCGAGTAAAATACACTGCTGAGGGGAGCAGCGGGGAGGCAGGAGAGGTCTGCTGCGCCCTGTGGGTCCCTCCCCGGTTGGCAGCAGGGATCGAACTCGTGCTGCAGCGGCTGCAGTTTGCTTCATAGTGTGTTGCCCAATCCACTGCACCACCAGGGAGGGCCCTACTTAAAATGTTTTTAAAAGGAAAATAATTTGCCTCCTTGGGTAATTATTTGTGACATACCTCCCAAAACTGATATCAAGTACATGCTGTTTCTTTGCCTGAAGTCCCCTCCTTATCAGTGTTTTTTAAACCCAACCCAAAAAATCACCTCCTCTGGGAACCCTTTCCACACTTTCCTGTGTAGTATTAATTATGTCCTTCTCTCTACTTCCCAGAGCTGCTGGCACAGCCATCTAGTGTTAGATATTTTCTTGCAGAAGTAATTCCTTACATGTCTGTCTCCTCTGAATTGCTGAGTTTCACAGTGCTTGGAAGAGTGCCTTGTTTATCTTTGCATCCCACAGTGTCTCAATTGGAATAGATGCTCAGGAAAGTTTGTTGAATAAATGACATTAAATTGGAGCAACATGTCCATGTACATTTATATTCATTCAAGAAATACGTATAGAGTACCTCGCCATGTCAAGCCACGTTCCTTATGAGGCAGATGAACAACAACAGAAAGGTCTGTCCTCAGGGCATTCCAGATGATATTCAGATCCTAAGGCCTGAGAAGAAAAGTGAAGCATAGTGATGGGGTTGGGATTTGATGTTTTAGTTGAGGGGTCTGAGGTGGGCTTTTTATTTTTTAATTTTTAAAAAAGATTTATTTATACATACAAGAGATGGGGTACAGGCCAGAGTCATGAGAGGTGAGAGGGTTCACCAGAGACAGAGCGGGGAGCAAAACAGGCAGATCTGAAACACACTGCTGAGAGGAGCAGCGGGCGAGGCAGGAGAGGTCTGCTGCGCCCTGTGGGGCGCCTCCCTGGCCGGGGATCGAACTCGCGCTGCTGTGCAGCAGATGCTTCACAGTGCAGCATTCAACCCGCTGCGTCACCAGGGAGACCCATGAGGTGGGGTTTTTATATTAAATTATTTTATACAGTGGCAACATTGGTTTACAAGACTATATGTGATTTAGGGGTACCATGATACAATTGCAGCACCACACCAAAGCACCCATAATTCTCCATCATAGTCCACTGGACTCTCTTCTCCTCCCTGTGCTCTGATAGAGTTCTATGTTTATTTTGCTTTTGTTACCCTTGTCATTATATTCACAAGTCCCCATTGTATTCAGTGTTAGGGAATGTTTTCCTTATATTTTCTTCTAGGTACTTTATGGCTATAGATTTTACATCTGAATCTTTTTTTTAAAAGATTTATTTATTTATGCATACAAGCACTGGGGTACAGGCCAGAGGTGTGGGGGGGGGGTGAGAAGATTCACCACAGAGAGCTGGGAGCAGAACAGGCAGATCAACGGAAGTACACTGCTGAGGGGAGCAGCAGGTGAGGCAGGAGAGGTCTGCTGCGCCATGTGGGTCCCCTCCCTGGTCAGCAGCAGGGATCAAACTTGTGCTGCAGTGGCTGCGGTTTGCTTCATAGTGCATTGCTTAACCCACTGTGCCACCAGGGAGGCCCCACATCTGAATCTTTAATGCAGTTTGAATAATTTGTGTATGGTGTTAGCTAATGGTCTAGTTTCATTCTTTTGCATGTTTCTGTCCAGTTTTCCCCACCCTCTTTGTTCAGTGTAAAGCTCTCCCAACTAAGCTATTTCAGCCACATCTTCCCAATACCATTTGTTGAAGAGACTTTCCTTTCTCCTTTGTTGTTTCTTTTGTTGTCAACTGTCCATATAAGTATTGGCTTATTTCTGTGCTCTCACGTCTAATCAATTGATCTCTGTGGTTTTTTTATTCCAATACCATACTGATTTGATTACTATATTTTCTAGTACAGTTTGAAGTCTCTGAGATGAAGAAATTAGAATAATTTTGGAGTAAATATACATATCTTTCTAATATTGTGGGGGAAGGAATACCAAATGCAGAGGTCCTGAGGTATGTGACAGACATGTAAGGAATTACTTCTGCAAGAAAATATCAAATACTAGATGGCTGTGTCAACATCTCTGGGAGTAGAGAGAAGGACATAATTAATACTACACAGGAGAGTGTTGAAAGGGTTTCCAGAGGAGGTGACTTGGGGGTGGGTCTAAATTTGTATGTTCAGCAGGAAGGAAGCTATGAATGGAGTGGGCCTACCGTGGAAGGAGATGCAATTAGAGAGGTGGGGAGAGGGAACACTATATAGACTCATACAGTCCCTTGAAAATAAGATTTTGTTTTTCCTCTGACTGAGATGGGAAATCACTGGAGAATGTACAGTAGGTGGGGTATTTGTTTTGACCTAGGTTTTAGCAGAATCCCTCTGGTTGCTTGAGAACAAGCACTATGAGAACAAGAGCAGAGTGGAATCAGGGGAGCAGGTAGATTACTGTGACATTTCAGGAAAGAGATGCTGGGCCTCAAGTAACGCCATTTTAAGGGTAGAGTTGACAGTCTTACTACTGGATTGCATGTGAGGTCTGATGGAAGAGAAGAGTCAAGGATGAATTCAATGACTTGGCTAGTGTGTACAGAAGGATGCAGTTGACATTAACTCAGGTGGGGAAGACTGTGACAGTGCGGTGCCAGCAAGGGGCACAGAGCAAGTTCTGGATGATTCCAGCAGATGGGTCAAGGAAGGAGTCCTGGAGCCCTCGGTGGCTTTTCATGCTTTTATTGTCAGAGGCGACCAGGTGTGCGGCAGGCGGGATGCTGGGGTGGTGGCTACAGGGCTGGCAGGCCCCCGGCACATCTCGCGCTCTCGGCTGCTTTGCTGCTGCTTTTTTCTGCCTCTGTCTCGCCCCTGCTCTTCTGTTCTGCTGCTCTTCTAGTTGTTCTGGCGTCCTCGTGCCGCCTTTATACGCCCGTGTCTAAGCTCAGGTGCACCCACTTGCACATGCCCACCTACGCATGCGCACAGCATCTCAGGTGTCCATCGTTACACCAATGGGGGGGATGGTGGAAAAGCTTGATAACTTTTCTCTGACCCTACAGATGGCAAAAGTTGAGAGGCAAGTTTGAAAACCTGGCTTTGGATATGTCCATTTTGATATACTGCCCAACGTGTGTTCGTTCCCTGGCTTTCATGATCTGAAGGCTATAGTAATGCAATATGAACTTGAAGCCAGCCTTATTTACTAAACAGCAGGCACTGTGCAGAAAGCTTCACACGTGCTATCAGTTCATCCCTTCACTCATTTCTCTTGGCTTAGTTACTAATATTTTGATTGTCCTTTTATGGATGAGGGATTAAATAGCATGTCCAAAGTCACACATCCCATTATTAATCTGCCAGTATAGAACAGACCCAGGATTCCAACCCAGGTATGTCAGAGTGCAGAGCCCTGCTGCTAAGCCCTAGATTCTAAAGGTGGAGACGCCTTTCTGATCTTAAGCGAGCCTATCTAGACTGGGGTTCTACAACAACAAAATGGTGCTTGGAACGTGTGGTAAGACCTCAGAAGAGGGACCACACCCATCCCAGGTTTTACAGCCTACATCCTAGGCGGCGTGAAGGACAGCGTTAGTACACCTGGCGGGGAAGGGGGCTAACTGATCCTTGGAAGTTCTCAGGTGCCCGAAGAGTTGTTAAGAGGGCAGTCATCAGAAGTTGATAGGAAACAGAAGAGCTTCAAAGCGGCCGGAAGCTGTCCGAGGGATGAAAGACCAACTCCCGGGAGATGCTTGTGAAACACTGGACTAGGGGCAGACGGGCCAGGCAGGGGCCAGGGCCCCAGCGCTGCCTGCAGCCTTTTGAAAGTGTAGCCTGACGTGGCCTTCCGTAGTGGTCCTCAGAAAGGTCAGGCTCTGTAGTTCAAACACCGGGAAGCTCGGGGCCACAGCATTCGCCCTGCTCCCTCCTCCGCCGCCCCCTCAGCGTCCAGGCTAGGGAAGCGGGACAGCGCGCTGGCGCATGCGCCCAGGGCAAAGTCCGCACAGCTACGTCAGGGGGCTCGCGCCGCACGGAGGCCCCGCCCCCCGGCGCCGGAGGCGACCTGGGCGGGGGGCCTCGGGCCACGCCCCCAGCCGAGTCGAGCTGGGCCGAGGGGAGCCGAGCGCTTCCGAACTCGGCCGAGAGGAGCCGAGCGGTCGGGAGTCGGTTGGTGCAGCTGCGTCCCCGCCGCTCAGCAGTCCGCGGCTCCGGCGTCGCCGCCGCCGCCTTTGCGGGGCCTGCGCCGGCCGCCCACCCGCCCGCCGGGAGGCCGGGAGCGCGGGGAGAGCGGCCCGGGCGCGGGCGCCGCCGCCGCCGCCGCTGCCAGGTGAGCGCCCGCCGCGGCCCGCCGGCCCCGTGCGCCCCCGCGACTGTCAGCCCCGTGTCTGTGTGTCTCTCCGCTTGTCAGCCTGTGTCTGCGCGAGCTCCTTCCCGCCACGCCTGACCCCCGGCCCTGCCCGCCGTGTCCGCCGGCCCCCTCCCGCCCGCTGCCGGCGGTCTGTCAGCGGCCAGCACCCCCATGCTGGGAGGCTCCGCCCCTTCCCCCCGAGGCCCCGCCCTCCACCCATCTGTCATCACCCCCCCACCCCAGCTCCCGGCGCGGCGGCCTGGGGGCGCGAGGGTAGCGCAGCTCCCGGGGCGCTGGGGGGGTGGGGTCGGGGTCGCCTTCGCAGGCCGCAGAACCGCGGAAGGAGCAGCAAGGGGGGGGTGGAGGGGAAGTGGGGTGTCACTTGGCTGTGCGAGAGCGTGTCCGAGTGTGCGCCCGGCGTGAGCGCGGCGTGTGCGCCCCAACCGGGAGAGGAGCGGGGTGGGGATGGGGACGTTGGGGGCGCGGCGGCTAGCGCCCCTTGCTCCAGCCCGCGCAGGCCTCCGCGTCCCGCGGGCAGCCCGCGCCGCTGGTGCAAGGAGCTGTAGCTAGGCCGGGGAGACCGCTGGCCGCCACCCCTGCCACTTGGGGTACAGTGGAACCCTGAGCCTTGTTTGCCCACGCCAAAACCGTGAACTTTGACCCGAGGTCCTGGGGGCTCCAAGTAGCGCGTTAGCAGAGCTGGGGCATGTTAAAGCATCCCAGTTTGGGGTTTTCATTGAGGCCCGTTGGGAGTGATTGAAGAGTGAGTGGGCTGCGGGGCTTGGGTGGAAAGTGACTTGAGGGGTTTGTATTTCTGAGTAGTGATTGTCCTGGGCTGTGCCCTTTGAGAAACTGCTCTGTGACGGGGCGAGGGTGTTGGGGTGGTTAGGTAGAGGAGAGGGGAGGGCATACTACTTTTGTTTTTATCTGTGTCATCTGGACACTGTTTTTATTCACGAGACTTCCGTGCATCCGCTCTTTTAAAAAAGGTTACGTTAGTTTCCATTTGCCGTGTTCTTATATGTTGTTACCTTGATGTTCTTTGTAGTTACAGTATTGCACTATTTCAAAACAAAGAGAAAGCGCGTCCTAAAACAATTTAGATTTTGGTGTATAATTCTGAACCACGGGGAAAGAGCCAAAAACGCACTTCATTAGTTGGAACAATTTATTTGGGGTTAATTTGTTTCTAAGAGACATGCAGTGGAAAAATCCAGAAGCAGGATAGTAGTGTCCGAGTCTTAGGAAATTAATAAAAAGGGCCCTTCCAATTACTGCCTTGGAAAGATGGTATCAGAGTTGCTGTGGAGGACAGAGCGGCTCTGTAATGATAAACATATTAACCAAGTTAGTTTTGTGACCTTGATACCTCAAGCCGCTTCTTTTGTGCAATACTTCCTAGCCCGCGAGCACTGCATGGGAAGTGGGGCAGTTTTTGGAGAAAATTCTCGTTTTGTTTTTTCATATACGTCTTCAGAACTCAGACCGTCTCACCGTGGGAGTGGGCTTTTGCCTTTTGGTTTTTTTGAAGAGCACAGTAAAATTACAAAAAGAATTCATGTTTAAGGCAGAAAGTTATCAAACAAACAAACAAACAAAAAAGTGTAAGGAAAAAGTCCAGCAACCCATCAACCCCAGTAAACTATGGTTTAGTTTTCGTTCTTTCAATCTTTTGTTCCCATGTGTAAGTATTTCTTTGTGCGTAGATGCTACTATCCTAGAACGTTATTTTATTGTCTTTTTTTTCATTTATTGATTAGGATAGAGCTATCTTGGTTTATGAGTAATAACTTGTTTTGCCTTGTGATCCTTTAAAAAAAAAGTCAATTAGATCCTCTGCTAAGAGAGCTCCAATAGCTCTCTTAAAATCTGAAGCCCTTTCTGTGGCTTCTAAGCCCCTTCTCAGTCCTCACTTCCAGCCCTGCCAGGCAGTTTTCTTAAAAGCTTCAAGGATACCTGAGCCTTAGTGTCTTTGCATTTGATGTTCCCTCTGCCTAGACCTCTTTCTTGCTTCAGATGTCTGCATAGATAGAGCCCGACTAGGCTTTTCCTGACCACTCTGTAAAATACATTCCATTCCCTTGCCCGCTTTACTTTCCTTCCTTGCCCACTTTACTTTCCTCTATAGCACTTGCCACCACTTGGTAAATATGTTGGTTTGTTGTCTCTTTTCCCCAACCCCTCAAACAAAAAAATACGAGGCTTTTTTTTTTCTTTAACTTATGTAGCCTTAGAACAGCACGTGACACATTGTAGGTGCTTAAACAATACTTGTTGAATAAATGAATGCAAGTTCTTAATTTGTTCATTCTTAACTATTTCATGGAGGAGGATAACAATACTTTAAAAAGTCAGGGTAGTCTTCTTTACATATCTGAGAAGAATTTTACAAAGTAAGGCTTATAATCTTAAAAGGAATTGCAGTCTCAACTTGAACAATTGAAGGAAGGAACATTTTGGCAAATGTTACTTTCTTTTTTATAAGTTATCCCTGTGTCTCCCTGGCAGTCCTTGAAAAGTATAAAGTATCCCAGTTATGTTTACAGCTATGATTTCAATTTGGTAGTTCCTGGTGATAGTATGAACCTCAAGAGCATAGTGAATTTTGTGTGTGTGTCAACAGATACCCAGAGATATAATTACAGCTTTAATGTGTTTTCATTTGAGCAGTAACTGTTATGATTACTTTATTTCTCTGGCAATTCTATCCTTTTCAACTCCCTGCTTATCAGTTTTTAGATGGCCTAGTCAGTATACTTAAGGTTTTTCTTTAACATTTTAAAACAAACCCTTGACCTTTGTGCATTTTACATCTCTCATGTGACTCTTGAATGCTTTGAAGGTGCCAGTTTCATCTTTCAGGATGAAATGAGATCTGCAGTAAAATATATAATTACATTTTCACTATACGAATGGGAAAATAGTACCTTTGGGCAGAATTCTTTTACAGAGAGGATATAGCCTGTGTATAAGCTTTCTAAAGGCTTGCATTTAAAGAGTGCTAGTTTTAATTTTAGTGAATTTTATAAAACGTTATCTTTTTGCTCTTAAGGAAAATGATCCTTTTGTACACATTCCAAACAGATAATCAAAAACAGACATTCTTGTAGCCCCAATATGTAAGAATTTGGGGCAAAAAACTCCTAAGTGAAAATTTTATTCTAAAGGGAATGTGTTAAGAATTTGTTTTTATTTGTTTCATAGGCACTTACTGAGCATATATTTGCAACACTTCTTTGTGTTTTTGTGTGGGCTGTATTATTATATTCAGTTTTCAGTTACCAACTTGATTTCTTATTTTTGTTTTTTTTCCTCTTTTCTATCTCCATTTCCTGTTTTCTCTCATCATAGTCTCTCCTCAAATGATCTCACCTGTTTCCAGGACTTTAACAACTTCTGAATGTAGGTGACTCTCTCAAGTAGACTTTCCACTTCGACCTTTCTCAAGTTGCTTCATTTTCACTACTGCCTTGCTGTTTACGGGCTGCTCACAGCAGTCTTCATTCTGGCCCTGCCCCAGGTCTTCCATTACTGCCCACGTGCTGTTCAGTAGGCATCCTCGATTCCTCCTCATCACTCCCTCTGCAGCATCTTCCTCCCCGGCGTCCCCTTTCTCAGTACATGTGCATGCCCTGTCAGTGCTTTAACAAAATTCCAAGCATTTCATTTATGTGTGCTTCCTTCATTTTGTCTGCCCCCCCAAGAGGCTGCAAGTTCTGTAAAGGCAGGCACAGCCTTGTCTTGTTTAAGGAATAGCTCTGGTACCTGCCTAGAATCCAGTAGGTACAGTTCCTCAAGAGTTGGTTTGTAGTAGCAGTAGTAATAGTAGTAGTAGTTGTAGCAGTAGTATTGTGGCAACTTTCTTCAGACTTACTATGTCCCAGTATATTTGTGTGCCAAGTATATTTCTTGTGCATTATTTCTCAGTCTTGGAAGAAACCACTAGTATGGTGATGGCTTTTACAGTATCATTTCTATTTTTCAGTTGAGGAAATTGAACTTAGAGAAACTAAGTAATTTTTGAAGTTACACTGCTAAAGAAGTGATGGAACTGGGATTTGTATGCATGTGTTTTGGCTGTAGGAACTTCTTCCATATTCATTATAAGTTTCTCCTACTATCTAAACGTTGAACATTCCTATTTGGTATGATTTGGTACGATAGGCTTTGGGTCTTGGAATGCTCAAAAAGTTTGCATATAAATTAATGGTAATAGCATTCCCAGACCCAAAAAATAACTACCAAATCATATCAAATAGGAAAATTCTACTTTTGAATAGCAGGGAAACCTGACAATGCCTTATGATATGAATGTAAGAATGAATGAAATATGCCATAGTACTAGTAATGTTTTATGATTTCTCATGCTTGTGTTTCTAAGCATATACTGGGGTATAAAAAACAAAGTTCTTGGGTTAAAGGGTTCATTCTTTTGGGAAATAATCTGTTTATAACCACATAAACAGCACATAGATTAGTTTGTATTTAAACTGCTTGTTTTAATTTTAGTTTTGCCACATACTAGCTATAAGACCTTGGGCAAATTAACATGTTTGAATTTTTTTTTTATCTGTAAGTGGAGAAATAATTCTTATAGGGACCTTGTGGGGAGCATAATTATATACCAAAAACAATGTTAGCTAATAATATTATGAGAAAACACCCTCAAGGAAAAAACTTGTAACTGCCTTAACAAATTAGTGTCTGGTTAAGAAGAGGAGAGACAGTATTGTTTTACTCACTCTGGTTGAAATTTATCAAAATTATCAGGGCATTAATATTTGACTTGGATTTATAATTAGGATTCTAATTCTATTGGCGTATGGTGACTTTGGGTTTAACTTGATCAACTGCTTGTAGGTAATTACCTTTCTAAATTCTATCTTAAGATAGATTTTTAAGGTGAAGAACACTTTCCAGGAGCTGGTCAATTTTGAAAGTCCAGCTGTTTTTCATCCTCTTTGCTAGAAAGATACTTTCCACCATTACTGCTCGCTTCAGTAATGATCATCAGCAGGGAGCTTACTTGAAACAACCAAGCAAACCCTAGACCCAGTGCAGACACAGTGGACTTGGCAGTACTTGTGGAATGTCTGGGCACAGTTGTATTTTTTGGTGGGGTGGTTTATAAGCAAGTGCTCGTCTGATGGCTTCCATAATCTCTGTAAAATAGAGGATGAGGTTGTCTGCTAAGAGTAAGTGTGAAGAAGTCAGGAAAAAGGGCCTGCCCTGGTGGCGCAGTGGGTTAAGCAATGCAGTATGGGGCAAACCGCAACCACTGCAGCACGAGTTCGATCCCTGCTGCCGGCCAGGGAGGGGACCCACATGGTGCGGCAGACCTCGCCTGCCTCGCCCGCTGCTCCCCTCAGCAGTGTGTTTCAGTCTGCCTGTTATGCTCCCCACTCTGTCTCTGGTGGATCCTCTCACGCCCCCCCCACTTCTGACCTGTACCCCAGTTCTTGTATGAATAAAAAAATAAATCTTTAAAAAAAGAGTCAGGAAAAATGGGAGCTTTGACATGTAGCTGAGATCAGAAAGATGGAGAGTAAGTGTGGGGCAGCTTCCATGACTCCCAGGCAGTGACCCCAGGCAGTGGATAGGATACTATGGTCCCCAGACAGTTGAAGTGGGATGCTATGGATTTTGATGGGGGCACTGGTAACTTTCAGCTGGCTGGTTTAAGGAACACATAAGGCAAACAGTTGGATTGAGCCAGGGTTAGGGTTTGCTGGGCGTAAGTGGCAGGAGGACAGTGGAGCAGATGAATGAGGCTATTGGCCAGGGAGTGATTAACATGGCATATAAGGGGCTCTAGGCTGGGTGAAGAGGAGAGAACCCAGAGGTGCTGGTGAAGTCAGGAATGGTGTATTGGAATGATGGAGTATTAGGAGGATGTACTTGGAGAGGGACACGCGACCAGAAGAGTTTAGAGTTGGAGGAGTTAATTACTGGACATGATAGGCTTCTGTGCTCCACCACAGACATGAGTGGCTGAAGTGAAGTCAGTGAAGATGAATGACATCAAGGAGGTCAAGTAACTGAGAGGCTGGAGATTTCTTTGGGTCGGCCATTTGGTCGAGGAGCCATCAGAAGGATGGTAGGTTATTTGGTGTTGAGAGAAGGAACTTGTGCCAGGGCTTCGGTGATTGAAGACCAGCAATGAGAAGAGCTATTATGGCCTGTCTCCTGTAGCCGCAGAGATCAGGAGATTCACCTGAGGTCGGTGACCTGGAAGCTTTATTGGTTTCTCTTGCTAGAAGTTGTTAGCGCTACCAGGTTTGTTATACTTCTGAATGAAATCCTGTTCAAGTGGGCAGTACCAGTGGCATATAGTATTGTGTCTCTAACTTGATTGTGAAAATAATATGTGTATTAAAAATGTGGATTCCAAGACTCCATCTCAGGTCCACTGAATTAGAATTTCTAGGAAATGGAATAGAGAACATTTATTTTACTCTCCTTCCCCCCACCTCCAACATGGTAATTCTTTTTAATTAGGCAAGTTTGGAAAGTGCAGCTGTGATTATAAAAGGAGGATCTGGAAGCCGACTGGGTTGACTGTGAAGGAGGCAGGACTAGAATGAGAGCAAGTCTCAGCCCATGATGCTTAATGGCTTGGCCTTTTGGTTCTGATACCAGAAGCAATGACTTAAAGGACCTCCGTCAGAGGCAGACGTATTGACAACAGCAAGAAAAGACTGCTAGTAGGTCAGAAACAAAATTATACAAAATAATTTATGGTATCTGTTTGAGGAAACAGTCCTGTTTAGTTCATTGTTCTCTGAATAAATTATTCTGTTCAGCAGAGATAGGTCAAATTATGGTTTTGTTAGTTTGGAAAGGCTGAGAAGGAAGCAGTGCAACTTAGAAAGCTTTCCATCATGAATTAGCATGTTTTATTGCTTCAGATATCTGTAGATCAGTTTATGTGATCCAGTTTGTCTCTGAAATTACTGGATTAAAAGATCGTTTGGTCAATGGTAAGCTAAAGACAATAGCAACAATTGCTCCTGAGGGCTTTCATGAATTAGATACTTACTGTCATGATACGGAGGCCCCCCTACTCCCTTCTTCCCATTTTTACCAAGAAAATTCTGTTCCTTTTCATGGCAAGGAAGCGGAACCCTGCAAGAAAATAGCTGCTGGGGAGTGACCTTGGAGTTGATTGTTCTTAGCTGACCACGTAGAATTCCCAGTTGCTGGTAAGGGAATCCTGAACTTGAATTACCGTGTTTAGAACACTTAAACTATACTTACTACCTGGTTTGTCATTCCCAAACTCTCGCACTTTGGAGAAGGGTGTTCTCAGTCCTGCTGGAAGCGGTTGCTCTGACCTTGAGTCTAAAACTTGATTTGTTCTCTCACATGTTCCCTTCTCATTTCCCTCAGCACGAGTGGTGCTGAGAAGCCTGGCTTCCGAACTGTAAACCGGGCGCCAGCAGAGTGTAGTGTCCTGGTAACATGCCTATCACTTAACACATCCTTGTACTAATTTTCTCATCTCCTTGGTAAACTGCAGGGAGCCACTTGAATGCACATCTTCAAAGACAGGAAATACGGCAGTGGAAGTTGAGCAATGCGAGTGTAATTGGGACTTTCAGTTTGGAAGTGGAGGTTTTTATTTTTTTTTTAAAGATTTATTTATTTATGCATACAAGCACTGGGGTACAGGCCAGAGGCGTGGGGGGGGGGTGAGAGGATTCACCATAGAGAGCAGGGAGCAGAACAGGCAGATCAACAGAAGTACACTGCTGAGGGGAGCAGCGGGCACAGCAGGAGA
>JAGFMF010011769.1:5355519-5373421 GCA_019455555.1 Galemys pyrenaicus
TATTTGTGCATACAAGAACAGGGGTACAGGCCAGGTGCGCGGGAGGCGACAGGATTCACCAGAGACAGAGCAAGCAACAGAACAGGCAGATCAACTGAAACACACTGCTGAGGGGAGCAGCGGGCACGGGTGGAGAGGTCTGCCACGCCATGTGGGTCATCTCCCCGGCTGGCAGCAGGGGTCGAACTCGTGCTGCAGTGGCTGAGGTCTGCTTCATAGTGCATTGCTTAATCCACTATGCCACCAGGGAGGCCCTCAATGAGAATTTTAATGATAGTTCCATATACTTTGGTATTACACTCTTGCCATACAGAGCTCAGGAACCCTTGGAAGCTTTGCTGTGTTTGAATCAGAGTATTCAGTTCACCGAGTATCTGTATGACTGCTATGAGCTAGGCACACTGAAGTTAAAAAAAAAAGGTCCCTTAAGGTACTTATTTTTTTTAAGGTTAGACAACTGCATTTAAATCTCTAGCCTCTAGGAGACCATCCTGTGTGCTTCACAGGATGATTATGGGTATACTGAATGTAAGATCACAGATTAAAGAAGTTATTTCTGGTAGTGAATGGAAGTAGCAAGAGGAGGATGCTTTCAGGATGTGCTTGTTTTAAAACTGGATCTTGAAGGTGGGGTAGAATTCTGAACTACCATATTTGATACTCTTTGTTTACTGAAGGCATTATTTTAGCCAGGCCACAGAAATATTTTGGTGCTTAATGGATTAACTTTCAGTTGTCTCAATGACTGATCCAGAATGCCTCATTTCTTAATTATTTTGGATAACTTGTCTCTAATATATGAAGTACTATTAAGGAATGTATGGTAGAGAAGAGCTTTTAGGGAAGCCCTTTAAGTGATTTTTGGGATTATAGTGGATTATCTCAAATCCCACAGGAATTGGAAATACAGTGCTGCAGTGGTGCATAGAAAGTAAGAATAATGATGGAATGCATATGTTTGACCACATGGATTAAGAACTGGGGGAAGATGGAACTCTACGCTTTGATGATGAGGCCTTCATAGGTAAGGAAGAGTTTGCTAAATTAGGAAGTCTCTTCACGAGCCACCATCTTGTTTGTGAGACTCTTTCTTGGGGATGCTTGCCTAAGAGGGCAGCTATGAAAGCGACCAGCTTCTTATTCTCACTCCCTTGTTCTTACTCTAGCACAGAGAGTTTTACAGGAAGGCTTTAAAGTCTTCCCAGAATGGCTCTTTCTGCTCCAGGCCTGTGTGTACCTTGTTTCTCAGCTTGGCCTGCCACAAAACCATATCTGCCTGCCATGGAGTAGATTCCCTCATGCTGACGTGTGTCTCTCGGGGTGAACCTTCACTGCCTTGGTAATAGGCCCATTTCTCGCCTGTAGGCTAGTTTATAGCTGGATCTTGTCATGCCTGATATCTTGCAGTCAGTTTCCTTGTCCTGTGTTAGGGCTCTATTTTCACTCTGCCACTTGCCCACCAATTCAACACTTAATTTTCCAGGAAGGTTGAAAACATACTACTTGCTACCTTTTGTGCTGTAATGGGACTTTGGCTCAGAATTCTGATCTCTTTGAGCATCAACATATGTGGTTTTAAAACAACATTTTCCTTTTTGCTTATTTCTGATTGTACCAACTGCCTTTCAAAAGCCAAGATAATTGGCAGTGCTAAATGCCCCATTCTACCATGCAGGGATCTAAAGAAACTCTAAGACAAGTTTGGTCACTTACTGTGTGCCAGCTATATGTTGGGTTCTCTGCTAGAGATATGGTCTCTGTCTGGCCTCATGCTGCTCACAGTCTGGCAGGTGCACGGCGAGGAAGCCATGACAAGTTTTAGGATAATTGTCAGCCTGGAGCCTGAAAGGCCTGGTGTCTACTACTACTTTTGGATTTCATCATCACCTTAGGCATTTGCCTCTATTTTCTGTCAACTGCAATAAAAGACTTTTTTTTTTTTTGATCAATTTGAATTTTTTTTTGGATGTTCATATTAATACAAAAGTAATTCAAAATTATGGTAAAGGTCTTGAGTATTTGTTGTTTTTTTATATAAAATTTTTTAAAATTTACATATATGACATCAATTGTAATCCCCATGTATTCCTCATCACTGTAATACCAGTGCACCATCACCTCAGTCCCCTGTACTCCTGTCTGCCCTCCACCCTTTCCCTCTTCCCTCCCCACCAAGTGTCCCCAGTTTGTCCTTGTCATTTCATTTTTGGTTTTTGTTCTTGTTGTTATTATTATTGTTGTTGTTCTTATTCCTTTTCTTGATCCTTACTTGGTTCCCTTATATTCCTCCTAGGGGAGGAACCATCTAGTATTTTTCTTTTGCCTTCTGACTTACTTCGCTGAGCATAATCCCTTCCAGTTCCATCCATGTTCCTATGAATGCATCTAGTTTTTCATTTTTGATTGCTGAGTAGTATTCCGTCGTGTATATGTACCACAGCTTCCTGATCCACTCATCTATTTTTGGGCATTTAGGTCATTTCCAGGTCTTACCTATTGTAAAGAGTGCTGCTATAAACATAGGGGTGCAGGTATTCTTTTGAATCAGTGTTTTGGTGTCTTTTGGATATATTCCTAGGAGTGGGATTGCTGGGTTATATGGAAGTTCCATTCTTAGTAGATTGAGGAACCGCCATACTGCTTTCCATAATGGTTGGACTATCTTGCATTCCCACCAGCAGTGTAAGAGAGTTCCTTTTTCTCCACATCCTCGCCAACATTTGTTGTTGCTACTGTTTTTGATATGTGCCATTCTCACTGGTGTGAGGTGGTATCTCATAGTGGTTTTAATTTGCATTTCTCTGATGACAAGAGAAGTTGAGCATTTTTTCATCTGCCTGTTGGCCATTTGCAGTTCCTCTTTGGAGAATTGCCTAATAAAAGACTTTTTAAAAAGGTGTATGAATTTTATATTTTGGTGGTGAGTGTAGTATGTGTGTAGGTGTGAAGTTGTAGTCCCAAAATGATATAGCTCTGTAAATGACTGACAAATTGATACGGTCTGAGAAAAGAAAAGTGAATTTTATAATGCATAACATTATGTAGAAAAGAGCTTTGCAAAAGTCAGGTTACTCTCTATGCAGATACAGATGGGGAGAATCAGTCCCTGCCTTGTTAAGTAAGAATGACTAATGGAGCATTCCTGCTGTTCTGTCACTTCAGAGAATCTTCAAATACAATACTGGGACTAAATATCATTACTGTTTTCCTAATCTTAAGGCTTAATAATAAGAAAACTATCTTTTGGTGCCTAGGGTAAATGGGCTACTTAGTCATTCCTAAAGAACTGTAGATTTAATACACATTGGCATTATTTCAGAAAATAATGCTTTTTGATATTTATTGTGTAAGGACAATTTTTACTACAATGGATATATGATGATGCTAGTAATCTAATACGGACCTTGTTATTATAGCACGTCAAGATAATGATGCAGTGTAATAATTGTTTGGACAATGACTGTAATTAAAGTAGATTTTATAACAAGAAGGTGATCTATAGCTTTTACAGATTTAGTTCTATAAGGAGCTTTGAACTGTGTGGTTCCTTTTTAGTTCTGACTATTTTATAGTCTCCCTCACCTGCCTGTCACTGAAGCACTAGGCGCTTTCATTGTAGGTGTTTTCTGTAACAACCTAGACAAGCCCCTCAGTCCTTCTGAACCTCAATTTACTCATCAAATGTCACATTTCCTTTGCTATGCTAACTTAACAGGGTTATTGAGACATTCCAGTAAAGTATGGGGTAGATGTACTTCTATTTGAATGATGATGCTCATTCAGCCATGGGAGTAGTAGTCAGGCAGTTTTGGCAAATGAATGCCTCAGAAGGGCTGTGCCTTGATTTATATAGCACAGCCCTGGTTCAAGTTTCCTGTTTCTTTCACATCGTCATTCATGCCTTCTACATCCTGTTGTCCTGTTCTCATTTAATAGCATTTCATTCTATACCTGGTGGCTACCACTTATTAGGTTTCTATGCTGTGTCAGGCACTGCTCAGGGTTCTGGAGATACTGAAGTGAGAGGGCCAGACCCCAACTCCAGATTCCCAGGTGGGGAATGAGCTCAAGACTGAAGCATCAACTTTTGCCTGAATTCTAGCCTTTCTTACCGGTTTCAGACTTGTTACTCCTATGATTACAAGATTTGATTCCTCAAAATAAATCTCTTTGTGTGCGTGTGTGTGTGTGTGTGTGTGTGTGTATGTATGCATCCTAGTGGTTCTGATTCTCTGGAGCATCCTGGCTTACGATAATGCTGCCGTTATTGGTGCAGAAAGAGAAGGAACCAGTGTGATAAGCAAGATGCTTAATGTGGTGTTAACCATGTTGAGTTTGAGGTGCCCATAGAATCCACGTGCAGGTAATGGGAGGCAAAAGTAGTTAGGTATGGAGGGGTCTGGACTGCTGATACAAAAGCTTGGAAATTGCTAGCATGTAGCTATCAGTTAAAACTGTTTGCAGATGATTTCAAGCAGAGAGAGTAGAGTATGTAAGGTAAGAAGCGATATAAAGATGGGGCCTGAGGAAACATCAACATTTATCAGGAAAGTGGAGGAAGAGGAGCCTGTGAAGGTAACTAAGAAGGAATAGACAGGACGAGCAGGAGAGATGCTGGAGATCAGAGATCCTAGAAATCAAGGCAGGAGGATTGTAATCCAGCACCATCAAAGGCCATAAAACGGTCAAGAGAAATGTTGGAATATGCCCACTGGATTTAGCTTCCAGGAGACATTGTTAGAGGTGACCACTCCTGTGTCAGAATGCATTCACCGTATGGTGAGAACACGGTGAAGTGTGCAGGTGCTTGTTTGCTGCTGCTGTTGTGGACCTTTGGCACCAACCGATAGCGAAGTAAAATCTTTGAAGAGAGGTGAAGGTGTAAAATTACTTGACTTGGAAGTGGAGGCTGATTATTGTCCGAGCTGTCTAGTGAATGAGAGCTGTACTCCTAGTCTGCCCTTACCCTATTCTGGCCCCTGGGTCAGGGGAGGAAGGTAGGCCTTTTGCTCGCCTTCTGAGAGGAACTTCCTAACAACTGAGGACACTGTCTTTTGCAATATCAGAAGATGGATGAGACGGCACCTTGACAAAGTCACATAGCTAACAGGCAGCTGATAAATGAGCTAGGACTTGAGTCTTTTGGAATAAAAGCCACTGTGGTGGCAGCCAGGAGATATCCCACCTGGAGAACTGGCAAACCTAAACCGAAGTTGGCGCAAAATGAGCCCCTGAACACGGGGTAGCAGTCCTGTGTGGAGGCTGTCCCTTTTACAGATGGCTCACGTCTCCTGCTGCAGGAGGGAGAGCAAGGGAGGCGCCCTTCAGGCAGGTCAGCCTGGCCATGACCCTGAGGGAGAAGTGTGCTTGGAGGGCGTGGTGTCTGCAGAGAGGCCAGATTGGTCCATGACAAGCAGGAGTATGAGAAGGTGCTGGAGAAGGAAGCAGGGCCCAGGTCACAGGAGAATGTACAGATCATGGCAAAGTTAAGATTTTATTCTAAGGACGTTGGGCAACCACAGTCAGCTTTGTAGTTTAAGAAGACCACTCCAGCTATTATGTGGACATGGGTACAGCAGATGCCAGAGTGTATATTGAATGTAGTGGGTGAGGGAAAAGGAGAAATGTAGGAGGAGGTGGGATTTGTTGCTCAGAGTAGAGGTTTAGGCTGGCAAAGAAAATCTGACCCTGTATTTCCTGTTAGCCGACACCTGTTCTGACCAAGCTTCCTACAGTTCTTGGAGGGAGCCCTTTTCACATACTCTACTTTCTCAGCTCCTCAACTGAACCCTCTGTGCTTTGGATCTGTTGCCACAACTTCCCCGAAATGTTTTGGGCAAAGGGTCCAAGGTCATACTGTGAGCAGCTTTGACATGCTCTTCTCCTTAGCGTTCTAGCTCTGGTCCCTGACCCCATGGCTCCTTTGTTGTTCCCTGAGTCCTCAGCCAGTCCTGGAATCACAGTATGCCCAGGCTTCCTCTGTGCCTTTTGGAATAGAGAAAGCTCTCCTGTCCGTCAAGCCAGTAGCTACTTGCTTCCCATCTTCATCTCAGGTGCATCCCTGCTCCAGGAAGTCTTCCCGATCTCTCAGGCTGGCTCAGTGCCACTTCCCCTTTGCCATTTTCTACTGAAGAATAAAGTGGGTAGGATAGCACTTAGCACACTGTTTACTTATCTGTATTCTAATCTAATGGTGCTTGAAGGATAGTGTTACAATGAAATAGCCAGTGATCTAGGACAAAGATTGCTTTCTTCAATTCAAGTGCAACCCATACTTGATAATGAAGGTATGTACACTTGATTGTGTATCCTTTAGTGGAACCTTCATTTCTCACTGAGTCTGAAATGTGGTGACTGACTATCTTCTGTGAATAGAAGGAACTAATTGAGCTCGAAATAATCACTAGTTGTCTCCATCTTCTGAAAGGAAACAAATCTGAGAATTTCAGGGTATTAATTGCTTCAGAAGAGTTTCCAAATACCTGCATTGCTTGATAATTTGGTTCTCCTTGCCCTTGCTCCCACCCCAAACTTGTTACCTGTGCTGGCGCTTTGTCCTCCCACAGTTCTGGGCCTGACATTACAGTTGCCTCCATGGCGATGCGCGCCGGTGTCCTCCTGGGCTGAACCGTGGTAGCCTTTGAGGCAGCGGATGGGATGAATGAAAGATGAGCTGCTGCTTTTATGTTTTTCCTCCTACTAACCAGTTCCTGTGTGAATGAAGAAAAAAAAGACGCATAGAAACTGTGCAGTGTGCACTCAGGCATCCAGGCCCCACAGCTGGAATTTCAGTACGTTTTGGATGATTAATGTCACTCATGCTTCTCTTTCAAATCTGCCCTCCCCCCACCCCCCCTTTTGAGTTCATTCTTCTTGCCTTTCTCTTAATTCCAAAGCCACTTTATCTTTTTTGGCAGGTGGAACAAAGGAAAAAAATGTTGAATCATTTTCTTCCCCGTGTTGTGATATTTAGACCCTTCTTGATTTTTTTTTTTTTAGTGTTTCATTAGTCAAGCCTGCAGGCGCAAAGAAGTGATGCTTTAGACTAAATGAAACTCTTAATATTCATTACTTCAGACAGTTCTACGGTAGTACTTGTGCATTTTTTATTTAGTTTTGAGATGATTCCTTTTAAGGGAGAAATACTGCAGGGTTGTTGTCATTTATTGTCGACTGGGGGCACGTCCCCAATGAAATAAGGCTGCCCAGCTGCATGTAACAGTGGGCAAACCTGAGTCTGCTGTCACCCTCTCACGAACGTGTTGTTTTCAGAATGAGAAATGCTCATGTGAGCTGCACACTGTGACTCCCGCTTAATGTCTATTTCTGGTGTCCAGCAAGACATTACGAATTTAGACTCCGAGACCGTAGGATTTCATTATGCCTACCAGTAAGACGCCAACTCCCCTTCTTATGTGTGTGTGTGGGTTGGGGGGGGGTGCGCAGGGAATCTCTGTTAACCCAAGAATCCTCATAGGAAACTACTATCTGTGTCTTAGGAGTTTTGCCCATTGGGCTTACTTAGTGAGTCTTTTTCAACATAACTTCAAGTAATGGGCAATAGCTGTCATCTTTTTAGCCATCGAATCCTTGTTTTTGTGGATTCCTGGCTTCCTCACATGTAACCCCCTTCCTTATTTTGCATATAGTGATTTTAAATTATTTATTTTTAAAGATTTTATTTACTATTTCTGCATACAAGAGCTGGGGTATAGGCCAGAGGCGTGGGGTGGGGACGGTGTGAGAGGAGTCACCAGAGACAGAGTGGGGCACAGAACAGGAGGGTCCACTGAAACACACTGCTGAGGGGAGCAGCGGGGAGACAGGAGAGGTCTGCGGTGCGATGTGGGTCAGCTCCCTGGTCGGGGATCGTACTCACGCTGCAGTGGCTGCAGAAGTCCCACAGTGCAGCGCTGAAGCCCTTGTGCCACCAGGGAGGCCCCCCATCTAGTTATCTTAATAGCTTATCCCAAGGTTTTGCTAATTTTTTCCTGGCAACTCGATCTCTTACTGAATTTATTCTCAGCCAAAACCTGCCCTCATGGCGCTCACCTTGAGTGGAGGTTCTAAAATGTCTGTTTTATGGGTGCTTCTTATCCTGGTGGGCTGCGTTTGATAGTACTGCAATATGTTGCCTCTAAAAGAAAACAAAGATCTTTAAGTCCAAGGTTGCAGGTAAAATGCCAGTCAAGCCCTGGAATTTGTCTCCTAGCCAGAGGAACAGCTTCAGCCGGGGTGGTGATAAAGGTAGCATTGATGGAGCCTGCAGGGCACGCCAGGGACTGTTACGTGTCACCTGGCTCAGTGCAGCGCCCTGGTTGAGACTGCTGTTGTTGACAGTAGCTGCTGGTGCTGACCTCACTTAATGGGGAGGAAACTGAGGCTGAGAGCGGTTAAGACCTGCCCCTGTTCCACATGTCACAGTCCGACGCAGACCGTGAGCTCGCAGCATACCACAGCGCCGCTTCCCTTAGCACCTTGCTGCTCAGTGGACTTACGTGCACAGCTCTCTGCTTTTGGGCTTCCCACTTAGCTCTCTGACCTCCTTAATTAAACTGTGAATTTAAACAAGAAAAAAGGACAGGGTGGTTCTTTCCACTTACCAGGGGACCTGAAGGAGCATTCTGTACATTTGGGTGCTGACAGTAGCAGTGAGGCTGTTCTTTGCCTTGAGGGCTGTAGACAGGGGTTAGACTTCTGAGTTCTGTAGTCTCGCATGGCTAGGGTCACTTCAGACCTCAAAAGTCCATCTTAAATCTGTGAAAGTCACATGCAATCATGGTGAGCTAAGAGTAAATCCAGATTTGATTTGCCTATGGGCAGCTGGCTAGCACGGACCAAAATGGGAGAGAGTATAACTTTTGTAGCTAAAGGTTGAATTGGCAGCCAGATACCTCTGTTCAATTCTGCTTCTGCCTTACACACTTAACCTCTGTGGGCCTCAGATTCCTCATATCCTGGTAGTTGGGAGGGCAAGAAAGGTGTAAGGAGAGGGTGCATTTGGTTAATCCACATCTTTCTCTTTCAGAGGTTCAACTAGCCATCTGGGCACCAGAGCCAGCCAACGTGCTCTACTTCCCAGCTCCATCCTTGGGACAGTGCCGTAGCTGGAAGATGGTACTAAGTTTGTGAGGCTGTTGTTCCCCCCCCCCCCCCCGTCCCNTGGGACAGTGCCGTAGCTGGAAGATGGTACTAAGTTTGTGAGGCTGTTGTTCCCCCCCCCCCCCCAGTCCCTAAGACATTGGCAGGTTGGGTATTGGTTAACTTGGGATAAAACTGGGGTTTATTGATGAGCTTGGACTAAAGAATTAAAATATAGGTCTGCCTCGAACTTCTCCCTCAGTTCACAGGACTCCAAGTGTTTAGAAACTGATGTTATTACCCTGTGGTCTGAGGAGAGTGGCTTAACTGTGGCACAGCTTAGGCAGGTGGGCACCACAGGCTTGCCTTGTGGGTCTGGTGTTTTAGAATTGTCAGTTCTTGCTTCCATGTGCGTCTCAGGTGGGGGTGAGTTCTGGAACTGCCCATTTCCTGTGATTCAAGGTATAAATGATTCTGGAGTGTTATAGGTGGATTTTTCCAAAAGGAAAAGTTGATATTCTGGACTTAGAATAATTCCAGGAGAGTTTACTTAATCAAGTATGGGTAGGATATAGAAGGACAGAGCAGAGTCTGGAGTTATGGCAATGTTGGACCCGTTACCATCCCTAATTCCATTGGAAAAAATGAATGATGTTGTTATCAGGAGCCATCAGAGGTTGTTACTTAGAAGTGGCCACCATAAGAGGAACAGTGACTTGGTTGAGGTGTAAACCCAGCTCAAGTGGAATGCATTCTCTGATCTTATTCCTTTCCTTACCTCCCCCACCCCTTTCCTCCCCTTGCATTCTTTCTGGAACCCAGCATTGGATGAACTCAATCAGAAGGCAAAGGGTACATGGGTCTGTCAACGCCAGCCATGAAGATGAGCCCGCCAGGGCAGAGCACATAAGTAGCAAATGGTGAAGGGTACATCTGGACGGGCAGTAGGAAGATGTTTCAGTTTAGGGTCATGCTGTTTCATAGTGGGCTGGGGTGTGTGTGTGTGTGTGTGTGTGTGTGTGTGTGTGTGTGTGTGTGTGTGTGTGGAGAGAGAGAGAGAGAGAGGAGGGAGAGAGAGAGGGAGAGAGAGAGAGAGAGGGGAAGGTGGGGACAAGGATGAGACAAGCATTTCTTGAGCATTACCATGTGTTAGGGACCTTTTTATAACATGGTCACCTTTTGGGGTAAGTGGTATTATTTTCATGTGAGATATGGAAAACTTGAATCCAGAGCTCTTGGCCCTAAGTAAGCTCAGTCCTGGTAACAGAGGGTAGCCAGACAGCCCTCACATCTTACTCTGTAGCCCATTCCAGAAAACCACACTTTGTGGTATTGCTAGGGGAACAGGGGAGGACTGTAAAAGAGCTGCTGTGTATTTTTTTCCCCTTCAATCTGAATTTGAAGGGAAAAGAGGAGGGAAACACTCAACTTGGCATGCATGTTAAGTGAGATCAAATAAGGTGAAAAGCAAAATAGAATCCAGAAATTAGTTTTGCATTTTACCCAAAGCTCATGGGCAACTGCTGTACAAAGTCCTTTTTACTTTCCACAAATGTTAAGTACTTTTCATAACACGAATCTCATTATCTTTTACTTTTGGTTGTTTGTAAACTTAAATAGCTTTATAAAAGACAACAAACTGAACATTAAGATCAAACTGTGTGTGATCTTTATTATTTTATGTCTTGTTAATGTACACATTCTTACGAGTTTTAATTATTTTGGCTGATACGTTTATTATGAAAGTATTTATTGAATAATTAACAATGAAAGAGAGATTTTAAATTAAGGAATCCTAACGCCCTAGAAAGTAAACTTTAAAAATTTTTTTTCTAGTTTTTTTGCATGTATGCATAACTTTTACATGGCTAGCATTGTACAGGTTTTCTTGTCATTATTTCTCCATGTTGTATATACACTTCAGAATTACTTATAATAGTTTATCAATTTACCATAAACATTCTTCAACTTGTTGGAGAATGTTATTTTTAAATAAATAGATTATACTATTTATAAAAAGATTGACAGTTTTGTTGATCATTTAAGAGCTTTATTTATTTTTCTTTAAAACAGTGTTCATTTGTATTTCTGATTCTGGTTTCCCTCCCCTTCTTTTGTTCTTTCTGGCAGAGGGAAGGGGATTTATTATTATTTTTTAGGGTGATTTCTCAGAGGTGGGTTGAGCAATTCTGAGGGTATATCAAGGAACAATAAATATAGCAGTTTTAGGGATTGCTGAGAGAAGTGAGTCATTAAGCAGAGTTGTTGCTTAAAATGTTAAAGCAAAAAATGCTAAATACTAGGGTTTAAAAATTACTGCTGCAAGAGAAACTAGATGTTTTTGTTAACATACCAAATTTAGTTGGAACTGTTCTGTGTGTTTTGCTTTTAGCATGATGCCTGGTTCACAGCACATGTTCAACAGCGTATGTGCAGAGTGAATGCCTTGAGCTGGATATTCAAATGTGTGCCTACAGCACGAGGTCACCTTTTCTTCAGGTTTAATGCCCTCCAGTTCAGCCATTCCTTGTGATGGAATCTGTAGATCCCGTTGCCTTGCAGTCTCTCACCATTGTCGGTGGCCAGTTTGCTGTCAGTCACTCTCTTTCACTATGTGGCTAAATTTGCAGCCGGTTCTCCAAATGTGGACTGATTTGCCATAATTTGTACATACTACTTTTACAAATCCCTGGTTACCTGTCTCCTTTCACATGATGACTGTCAATCTGGCTTCTTCCAAGAGGTGCTTGTGCAGTAGTGTTTCCTTCTAGATTCGTGCTGCTGGGACTTCAGTGCAGCCTCTTCAGCATCTTCAGTCATCATCAGTACAAATGATGAACAGGAGAGGTCCAAGGAAGAGCTTTGTGGAAACCTTTCTCTAAAATGACGGTCGCCCCCTAATCCCATGCTTTTCAAACTGTGATGTGCATACAGATTACCTGGGATTGTGGCTAAAATGCAGATTCTGCATTGGAAGGTCTGGTTGCAGCCCAGGATTCTTTCGAGCAGATTCCCAGGTAATGCTGGCGCTGTGGGTCTGGGAGCAAGGCAGAGTTGATTAGCAAGGCAGAGTTTTGGGGGAGAGTTGTTCCAGAGAGCAAATCCTTCAGTGTTGGCTAGTTGTGCTATACCCATTAGCGCCCCACCCCACAGGCACTGTCTGACGCAGGCACTTGACCCCGTGCTCAGGGGTTCATCTCTTCACCTCACTAGGTGAGTGAAGAAGGCAGGTGATGTGTCACCAGCGCTGTGTGCTGTGCACGTCTGACTGGCCCCTCATTCTCTGCCCCACCCGTGCCTGGTGTCTTTTCAGGTTTCTGTCATCTGGACATTTTATAAAATGCTCATGTACACTGAATACTTTAAAAAATTATCATTGTAGGCTACTTTGATTTGCCAAGAAGTCACCCAGAGAGAAACTAAATAAATACTTCATCTTTTAAACATTGGTGTGAACGTGCAGTGTTACTGATAAAACTGTTTAATGAGAAATGTTAGGAAACAGCCACATTTTTCAAGAGTTTTCTACTGGAACTTGGAGAAAACGGGTTGCATAGTTGAAATTACATTCCTACATTGAAAGACACTCGTGCAGCTGGCAGCCTCTCAGCCGTAGGTTAGCAAGTGGGTGCTGTAGAACACAGGTGGGGAGGTCTTAAGCATCTGATTCCACTCTTCCCTGGGCTTTTAATCATTTAGTTTAGGAGACAGGTGCTTTTCTTTTGCCCTTTGTGCTAAGAAGACAAGCCTGTGACCAAGAACGTTGCTTGTTACTTCAGACGGTGATTGTGGTGCAAAAACTCAGATAACAGAGCATTTGTACTTGGACAGTTCGCTGTCACCTGATCAGGGCCCCCTCCCTTTGTGAGACGTGCTCTGATTTCTCAGAGGAGGAATAGGAAGAAGTATTCAGCTGATGTTCTTCAAAGGGAAGCTTCGCTTTGAGTCATTTGCAGTCCTAGGACTGCGGGCCTTCTAGACTCAGGCCCTGCACTTGGAAACTGACTAGCATTCTCCTCCACAAGCACAACTCCGGGGTACTGTGTTCTCAAGGAGCAAGGTATCAGAGTTGCTTTCAGGGTACTCTCTATGCAGTGCCCTAGTCATGGAAGGTTATAGCCTGGAGTCGTCATCATCACAACACACACATGCTCGGAGTCACACACTCCCTTACGTATTGCCTGCAGAGGCTGTGTCACTCACCGAACACCAGGGACAGTCCGCTACCCTCCTGAAGCCCTTCATCTCCGAGTTCATCATTTGCGCACATGAAGGGACAGTGAGGAGTGCGTGTTGTTGCTGTAGTTCGTGGATTCCTCCCTTTCTGTGTGATGGTTTCCACAGTCAACCTGATGGCTCTCTATTTTTCAGCAAGCACGGCTGCATCAGCAGTTACCCCCCTTCCCTTTGACAATTTTTTTTTTTAAAGATTTATTTATTTATGCATACAAGCACTGGGGCACAGGCCAGAGGTGTGGGGGGGTGAGAGGATTCACCACAGAGAGCGGGGAGCAGAACAGGCAGATCAACAGAAGTACACTGCTGAGGGGAGCAGCGGGCACAGCAGGAGAGGTCTGCCGCACCATGTGGGTCCCTCCACTGGCCGGCAGCAGGGATCGAACTCATGCTGCAGTGGCTGCGATTTGCTTCGTAGTGCCTTGCTTAACCCACTGCGCCACCAGGGGAGGCCCGACAATTTTCTTAATTAATGTTCACATACATACAATAACTTGCCTCACCCCACCACAAAGCCTCAGCAACATAGTATCTTTATAATCTTAATTATTTCCCACCCTTTCCCCACCCACCCACCACTGTATACAGTCTTCCCCGAAATCCGCTAGTCTTTGAAAGAAAGTCACAACTATCAGTTTATCTGTAATGTTTCAGTACGTAACTTAACAGAGAAATTTAGAAATCTTTTTGTTAAAGTATAACATACGTAAAGAAAAATGAACTTAGGTGTAGAGGCTGGTGAACTTTCACAAATGAGATGAACGTGTATAACTGTTACAGGGCAGGGAGAGGAGCACCCAGAACTCCCAAGCCTGCCCTTTTTGAATGGGTTTTGTTATTTGCTGCATTAAGACAAACATACAAAACTTTTAATGGAAAGGAACTTTAATAGAACTAGGGTACAATAAAGAAAGAACAAAGAATATAGTTACTAAGTTAAACATTTAAAGTTCCTTATTTTTTTGAGGGTAAAAGTTTAGCCAAATAGGATTGGCCCAAAGCAAGGCTTAAAAACCTGCCATACATTTAAAGGACTTTTTAGTAGAGACCCATAGAAAAGGGTTAGAAAGAGTTAGACAAATTTGGGAGGAAAAGAGCAAAATTAAAATTAAGATGACAGCTGCTATGGTTAACTTCTTTACGGGTTTTTTATTTACATTTGTTTTAATTAGTTTAAGACTAAAAAGCAAGTACAGTTTTTTTACATGTTTTTTTGTTCCACGTGCCCCATTTAGGTCTCCCACCCTGTTACATAACCAGCACCTAGGTCAAGAAACTGAACATGACCGACACTAGGCAATGGGTTTTTCTGAGTGAGTGTAATGTTAATTTCTAACTTATCTA
Organism: Galemys pyrenaicus; assembly: GCA_019455555.1. Lineage (NCBI taxonomy): Eukaryota > Metazoa > Chordata > Mammalia > Eulipotyphla > Talpidae > Galemys > Galemys pyrenaicus. The sequence goes on from JAGFMF010011769.1 coordinate 5,370,181, forward strand.
CTAAATCTTCTCAGTATAGCTTAGTGGATAAGTGAAGCTATTATGGTATGTTCACTGTTTAATAAGTTTTTGTTCCAAATCATAAAACAATTTGAATCTGTTAAAAAAATAACAAAAAAAAAAATCCCAAGCTTTATTAGTCTCAGTGAGTTGGTTACGTCATCACTGTGGCTTACTATGTTTAGATAATCCTGACTCCTAAATTCTGAAGACAGTGTCTTCAAACTTGTCATAAAAGTTGAATCCTGTAACCAGACATTAAATTTGGAAATATCAGGAGAAAGATAATTACAACAAAAATAAAGCTTCGACATTGATAATCATTAGGCTGCATTGTTTTCAGTAAAAAGTAAGTAATAGTGCTTATTACTTTTTAATTCAATCCAGGTTGAATGGTAATGACACAGGTTTATTGACAATAACTGAATGGTAGAACTTAAGAAAACTCATCATTGGCACACCTAAAATTGCAATAGTTTTTAAAATATTATTTAATACTCAGTATATTAAAAATTTCTTCATTGTTCAAAAACATCTTTCATGATTTACTTTGGATGGATGGGCCATATAAAAATGAGTGTCTAGAAGATGTATTTAATTCATCAATTTTTTATTATTTTTACATAATCACAGCTTTCATTTAATAGTATGTCCTGTGCTTGCTAAATTACTAGTAAAGAGAAATGTAGTGATTTGTGCCATAATTATTTCATGTTTGGTTAGAGTTTTTTTTTTTTTTTTTTTGGCAACAGCTAACGTTTATTGGGCACATACAATGGTTAAATCCAAGGCAGAATTCTTCTACTTTTGTAAAGTGTTCACTACAATCCCGTGAACTGATGATAGTCATGATGATGATTTTTTTTAAGTTACCTTTATAATTTTAGAGGACAGAAAAATTGTAGAACTAGTCCAGTGTTCCCATATACCTTCCTTGACTTGTACCTGTTTTTCTTTGGACTTTGCCCTATGTACCTTTGCCTTTGTTTATTTTACTTTATATCCTCATGATATAAGCCATAATCGGGTGTGAATCATTGTGCATGAGAGTAAAATGTATTTTAAAAATTGATGCAGCCACCTTTTGCAAAGCTCTACTAACTGTGTTTAGTAAGAGCACCTCCTTACATTCCGCTGTTAGAAGCCTACATCTGTAAAGTCATTTTTGTTTTTTCAGTTTGCCTTTCCCTGGCAGCGCTTCTCATGTACTTTCATATAATCTTAAACTTTCAGGTGAAGTCTCTTCTCTGCTCTTTTTCATGTGGGTAGCCTTGAGGTTATGTGACTTCCCTTTCAGTTTTAGGAGTACTGCATGGGGAGCCTGAGTTCAGCTCTCATCTCCACCACTTCACTGACTATGACGGGAGGTCTTGTATTTAGTTCCCCAATTATGAGTAGTATGTTTGATTCCTTTTCAGTGGCCTGCATCAAACAATACCACAAATTGTTTAAAATTATCCAGACAGTTCCCAGACTTGACAGGGAGGAAACAAATTATTGGGTCATCTTTCCAAATTGCAATTTAGGGAGCATTGCCTAAGGAGCTAGGGTGGGGAGGACCCTAGATGAAAAGTGGGAAAGAAGGCAGAGGAATGGAGATGATAATTAACATTTACTGAATGCCTGTAACCACTTCTCCATGTGTTCATTCGGACCTCACAGCTACTCTGGCAATTTTATGGTCAGGGAAACTTTGTCTCTGCCAGTATCACCAGATGGTTAAGAACAATATCCTGAGTTGAGATTCCTGCCTTGGGCCATCCTAGTGGTGCAAGGGGTTAAGTTGCAGCACTGTGAAGTTATGTACAGGCACTGCAGTGCCAGTTCAATCCCTGGCCAGGATGCTGACCAGATGAAACAGCAGGCTTCTTCTATCTTGCCCCCAGCTCTCCTCAGCAGTGTGTTTCAGTCAGTCTGTCTGTTCTACTCCCCACTGTGTCTCTGCTGAATCACCCTCACATCTCTGGCCTATACCCCAATTTTTATATGCATAAATAAATCTTAAAAAATTCCTGCCTTGCTGACTGTGTGACCTAAAACATGTCCCTTCACCTCCTGTGTTTCATCTGGTACCAGCAGCATGGGCATAACGCAGCACCTACTTCAGAGTGTGAGGATTAGATGAAAAGAGGGTGTAAGGTGCTAAGCACAGAGCCTGGTAAACTTTAGCACTCACCATAGCAAGTTATTATTTATCCTTTACTTCCTTTTAGACCTACAGTCTTTTAAAGGAAGACTGGAATTTCGATGGCTTAAAAACTAGGTTGTGGCTACAGATTTAACAGGCTTTCCAACAATATAACAGTACTTTTCAGACATGAAAGTGCTTTCCTTTCAAACTGGTCATCTTGAAGCCCTCCTGCTTATTCCAGTATTGCCTTTGCTCAGACTGAGTGTTTGGATTTCTTATTACTGGTTTGTAGTCTCTCTATTAAAATTGGTCTCTCTATTAAAATTGCAACTAAGACAGAGACGATTACCCATAAAATTAGTTATTTGTTTATCCAACAAGCTTTTATTAACCACCTACTCCTGTCAGATACTCTACTAGGCACTATGAATATAGGACAGGATCATTTCCTTGTGGTGTTTGTAATCTAGGGGAGCAGAAGGCCTTGACTAGCACCAAGGATTGTATAAAAAATGTGAGCTTATGAAATAACATTGTTAAAACTACTGAAGGGAAAAATGCAGATTTTGAAATGTTTTGTAGATAGATCTAAAACTTTTATTGGTAAAATAAAATCACATTGTTGGCATTTTATCCAAAAGGAAGAAAGACCTCTTCAAGAATAAAATGAGAGATGTACTGAGGCAGACAGCAAGGTAACCTGCTCTTTAAATTCAAATTTTTAACAAAATGAGGAGATCCTTTATTTTCTCTTTGTTTGACTATTTCTTTGGAGTTACTCATTCATGAACTTAAAATCAGAACCACCATTACATTAATTAACACAGTTAAAACTAGGTTATTCTGCTCCAAGGACCTGTTGATGACTGTAAATGGTTATACATTCAAAAATACGTCTTAGGTTCCGTAAATTAGAATGTCTAAAATGTGTGTTGATTTCTTCTCAACGTTTTGCAAATATTTCTGTCTAGTCATTGTTTAAGAAAAGCAGTAGAGGGCCTCCCTGGTGGTGCAGTGGGTTAAGCAACACACTATGAAGCAAACCACAGCCACTGCAGCACGAGTTCGATCCCTGCTGCCGGCCAGAGAGGGGACCCACATGGTGCAGCA